>JAQQSV010006223.1:0-14336 GCA_028646515.1 Pseudochirops corinnae | reverse complement strand
CCCACTCATTCTTTTGGATTAAATTATTTAGTTTCCAACCAGTTTTTTTTTTTGCCTTTCTTTCTATGGCCCTTTATTGCATATAATTTTTTTTGCATCATGATCTGAGTATGGTGCATTTAATATTTCTGCCTTTCTACACTAAATTGTGAGGGTTTTATGCCCTAGTACATGGTCAATTTTTGTGTATGTGCCATGTACTGCTGAAAAGAAGGTATATTCTTTTTTATCCCCATTCAGTTTTCTCCAGAGATCTATCAAGTCTAGCCTCTCTAACATTCTATTTGCCTCCTTAACTTTTTTCTTGTTTATTTTGAGGTTAGATTTATCAAGTTCAAAGAGGGCGAGCTTGAGGTCCCCCACTAGTATTGTTTTGGTATCTGTTTCTTCCTCTGTTTCTCTTGACTTTTCCTCTAGGAATTTCGATGCTATACCACTTTGTGCATGTATGTTAAGTAACGACATTGCTTCTTTCTCAATGGTGCCTTTTAGCAGGATGTGGTTTCCTTCCTTATCTCTGTTAATTAGATCAATTTTAGCTTTTGCTTTATCTGTGATAAGGATTGCTACCCCTGCTTTTTTTACTTTCACTGAGGCATAATATATTCTACTCCATCCTTTTACCTTTAACCTGTGTGTACCCCTTGTTTCAAATGTCTTTCTTGTAGACAGCATATTGTAGGATTGTGGTTTTTAATTCATTCTGCTATCTGCCTCTGTTTTATGTGGGAGTTCATCCTATTCACATTCACAGCTATGATTACTATCTGTGAATTTCCCTCCATCTCTTTCCCTCCCCTGTTTATGTCTTTCTGTCTTCCTTTTCCCATCCCCTCCCTAAGAATTTTCCTTTTGACTGCCACCTCCCTCAGTATTCCCTCCCTGTGTCCTTCGTCTTTACCTACCCTTTCCCCTTGCTACTCTTTCCCTCCCTACTGACCACCCTCTCCCCTTATCCCTCCTACTGCCTGTAGGTGACAATAGATTTTTATTCTTAACAGAGTATGTTATTGCTTCCTTGAACTCAAACCAATGCTTTTAAATTTCATACATTGCTCCTCTCCCTCCCTCTCTTCCCCCTATTGTTATGAGTTTTTTGTGTCTTTTCATGCTAGATTCTAAAGTTAGCCATTTGTATTGATCCTTCTTTAAATCAAAACCAATGAGCGTAACAATTATATGATGCTCATCTCCTTCCTTCCTACCCCTCCACTTTAGTAGGTCTTTATGACTCTTCTTGTGTCATAATTTGCCATCTTTTGCCTCTACCTTTCCTTTTCTCCCATTACAATCCCTTTCTTGTCCTTAATAGGATTTTATTTTTAATCTTCATATTAGTTCACTTATACCCACACCCTCTTTGATTGTACCTCCCTTTTAAATGTTATACTACTTATGCAAATTTCAGTATTGACAGGCATCTGCTTCTCATAAAGGAATGGTAACAGTTTGCTCTTATTGAATCTCAAGTGATGTGCATGTATGGACATCTGCGTGTGTATATGTCTGTGTGAGTGCATGTTTTCCTTGTTTACCTTTTTATGTCTTTCTTGGGTCTTGTAAATGGAGATCGAATTTTCCATTGAACTTTGGCTTTTTCGTAAGGAAAGTGTGGACGTCTTTTATTTCATTAAATGACCACCTCCTTGCCTGAAAGAATATGCTCAGTCTTGCCAGGTAGTTGAACCTTGGTTGTAGTCCTAGCTCTTTTGCTTTACGAAATATCACATTCCAATCCCTCTGATCTTTTAATGTAATAGCTGTTAAATCTTGTGTAATCCTGACTGTAGTTCCAAGATATTTGAATTGTTTCCTTTTTGCGGCATTTAGTATTTTCTCCTTGACCTTGTAGCTGTGGAATTTGGCTACTATATTTCTTGGAGTTTTCTAATTTGCGATCTCTTTAAGGAGAAAATTGGTGAATTCTTTCAATAACTATTTCCCCTTCTGATTCTGTGATCTCAGGACAGTTTTCTTTGACAAACTCTTGAACGATGCTGTCCAGGCTGCTTTTTTCATTATGGCTTTTTGGTGGGCCGATAATTCTTAGATTATCTCTCCTGGATCTGTTTTCCAGGTCAATTGTTTTTCCAGTGAGATATTTTGAACTTTCTTCTCATTTTTCAAACTTTATATTTTGTTTGACTGACTCTTGTTGCATCATAGTGTCCTTGTCTTCAATTTGACTGATTCTAATTTTTAGTGAATTATTTTCCTCAATTAGTTTTTGGAGTATCTTTTCCATATGTTCAGTTTTCATTTTTAGGTAGGTATTTTCTCTGGTTAAATTTTGGACCTTCTGTCCTAATTCTCTAATTTTACTTTTTAAAGCTTTATTTTCTTAAGTGAATTTTTTTTTTCAATTTGGTCACTGCAGATTTAAATTTATCTCCTACCTCTCTAATTTCATTTTTAAAATCCCTCCTGACAGCCTCCAAGAATGCTTTTTGGTCTGGAGACCAATTATATTTCCTTCTGTATTCTCCAGTGTGTGCATAGAGTCTGTGTTGCCTTCTGAGTTTGGTAGTTCTTGCTCACTATAAAAGGATTTGATGGTTCTAGCCTTTGCAGTTTCCTTCTTCCCCATCATGGTTGTCTATGTCCTGGATTTTTAGAGTGGATATCTGCTTCTGGGGTGTAGGAGTATTGAGCTTTTCAGTCAGGGAGGTGGGAGTTTGTTTGTTAACTTTGTGAGCTGTAGTCTCTGAGTGTGTAGACTGAGGCCAGGACCAGGGCTTTCAGTATTTCCCCTGAGTTACCCAGAGGCTTACAGAGTAACCTATGGGGCAGAGTGGTCTATCTCCTTCAGGTTTGCACCTCTATGTCTCTGGGCAGCAGCTCAGGATCACGGTAGCAGAAGGCAAGGAGAAGGGCAGGACTAGTTTTCTGATTGGCCAGGTGGTGCTAAAGCACACCTGGGCTTTTTTTGTTTGGGCTTGCTGGCTCCATCCTCCTGGGCTTAGACTCTGTACTGTCTCCCTTCCCCTTTTTTCAGTGATATCCAAGCCTGAGGCTGTTTCCACTAATTCAAGATTTTACTCTGGCTGGATCATTTAACTCCAGACTTTTCTGGGTCAGGGAAGGGGGTCCAGAGAAACTAAATTTTATTCCTCCATCTTGACTTCTGAAACTTTGAGCGTGTAATTTTAAACATCCAGGCTGTGGGCTGTTTGCCCCAGGAAAAGCTGCTGACCCTGGTGTAGATTCAGAGTTTTTTCCTACACAGTTCCCATGATCTTCTATTCTGTGGTGAGAGGGCTGCTCTGGCTGGGTGAGTCTGCTCACTGGCTGGGGCTTCTTCTCAGTCTGTTGTACTCTGCTCTCATATCTGCACTGGTGCAGCTCTTGTGTGCTCTGACCTGAGTAGGCATTTTTCTGGGCTGGGAATCTGCCACACTCCTTCTCCTAATGGGTTCTGTCACTCTTAAATCCATTCAATTTCACTTTTTAGCTTTTAGTGACAGAATTCTTGGAGGAGCTTGGTAAAACTACTGCTTCCTTTCTGCCATCTTAGCTCCCCATATGGGGATTTCTCTGAGTTTTTGTTTTGGGATCTTTTTCAAGAGGTGATCAGTGAGTTCTTTCAATTTCCATTTTATCATTTTGTTCTACAAGATTAGGACAGTTTTGCTTGATAATTTATTGAAAGATCATGTTTAGGCTCTTTTTTTCCAGATCATGGCTTCCAGGTAGTCCATTAATTTTTAAATTATCTCTCTTGGATCTATTTTATAAAAACTAGGTCAGTGGTTTTTTAAATGAGATATTTCACATTGCCTTCTTCTTTTTCTTTTGGATCTGTTTTATAGCATCTTTATTTCTCATAGTCTTTAGCTTCCATTTTCTCCCATGTTATTTTGAAGGAATTATTTTCTTCAGTGTGCTTTTTTTTTTTTGGAGGGCAATTGGGGTTAAGTGATCTGCCCAAGGTCACACTGCCAGTTTTTGTGTTAAGTGTCTGAGGCCAGATTTTAACTCAGGTCCTCCTGACTACAGGGCCGGTGCTCTGTTCACTGTGCCCCCTACCTGCCCCACTTCAGTGAGCTTTTGAAGTTAATTTTCCACTTGCCCAAATCTCCTCTTTAAAATATTCTCCTCATTGGCTTTTTGGATCTCTTTTGGCATTTGAGTTGGTATATTTTTTAATGTGTTATTTTCTTCAGTAATATTTTTTATCCCCTTAACAGGTTGTTGTTTTGTGTTTCACAATTTTCTTGCATTATACTCATTTCCCTTTCCAATTTTTCCTTTACTTCCCTTAGTTGATTTTCTAAATCCTTCTTGATCTCCTCCATCATCTGAGATCAATTCATATTTTTCTGGAGGCTTTTGACTTTATTGTCTTCTTCTGGTTCTATGTTTTGATCATATTTGTACCAATAATGGTTCCTTAGTTTTATTTTGCTTCCTCTTTTTGGTCATCTTGTCTGTCAATTACTTGCCTTTTGAGCCCTTTATCATAGTAGAACTCTGCTTAAAGTTTGGAGAGTGCTGTGTCCCAGATTTCTGCAGTTTTGGACAACAACTATCAAAACTTCTTCTAGGCACCCAATTCAGAAGTAAGGAGGACTGACTCTCCACAACCTTTACAAACTCTGCCATGCTAGTGCTGCTCACCCCAGGACCACGACCCAAGACAGTGACCCAGATCCAAGCAAGGGAAAGCAAGAGAATTCTGCTTCAGAATCTTCAGTGAGAGTCTTGCAATTATCCTCTTGACATCTGCTTGGTCGCCCCACAATCTGTGGGCCTGGAGCTCAGGAGACAGCTGCTTTGGCAGCAACTGCAAACTCCACCACCTCTGTCACCCCAAGGTCAGAGGTCAGACTGTGCTCTTCTCTCACCCAGTTCCAACAGAGATTCCCCACTGACCTTTTGCTTTCGCTTTCATGTTTATAGATAGAGAAGTCTGGAAAATGCCATAGCTGCTAGTGATTTATTTTCCTGCTTCAGTCAGTCTGTGCCACAGGTCTGTGTTAGGCATGGCCCATGTGGGACTGTGCTCTGTTCCAAGCCTGGTGTGATAGACCTTTTCCATCTGTCTGACAGGCTGCCGTCAGTGGGAGATTTACTTCTTCCTTTCAGTTTGTGGGATCTGTACCTTTAAAATTTGTTTTTAGTCATTTTTTACTTATATTCAAGGTTGTGGAGTGGGCACTCAAGCAAGTTCCTGCGTTTCCCTGCCATCTTGGCTCTGCCTGCTTCTGTCTTCCCTATGGAGAGTCTGTTATATTTTGCAATTGAGCACTATACTGACATATTACCAGTCACTATCAGTATTCTGAATATTGTATTTGTGCTTCATTTGGTGATGAGAAGGGGATCAAAAAATATCAGACCCAAATTTAGAGGCAGATGGGATTTAGAGAAGAAATGGATATCTAAGGACAGGATGATTTACCTTATTCCTCCATATCAAGGGAGTGACTTAAAAGCATAGGGCTCTGTGAAAACTGTGAACTGAAGTTACAGAAGGGAAAACATAGAGATTTAGAAACATGTCTTCAAGAAATAACAATAAAATTGTGGAGAGAACCAGAGGCAGTGTGTAGAAGAAGCTAGGTTTTATTAACAAGTTACGATATGATGTATAAGAGCAGAAACATGTTCCTACAATTAAAAAAAAAAAAAACCTCAATGAAATTAGCTAATTAGGATGAGAAAATGACTGTGTTATAATGTTTGGACTTTTCTTTAGAAGAGCAAGTTGGAGGGTCTCAGGCGGTAGAAGAGAAGGTTGCTTTTTTGGGTTTGGCTCTGAAAAAGAAGAGAAAAAGTAACCAGAAGAATTTGCATGTTGCCCTAATATAGACCAAGCCTAGTTGTTCTGGGAACAACTGCCAGGAGAGTGCATGGGTGCAGAATGATTCAGTGTTAAATGATGAGTCTTGAACAAGGACATTATTTCACCCATACTAAGAAGAAAGCAGGAGAATCACGGAGGCTAAACAAAGTTTAAGGAGATAATTGAGTATTTCACTCAGGAGGAAGTTATTGATGTATTAAGCAGATTCACTTAAAGGATGGGAGAAACATTAGTTTCTTGGATTGTGATGATCAGTGGTGAAGGGGCTAGAGAAATATGGGTAGATATCTTTAATTGCTGGAAATTTATAGGTATTTGTCCAAATCCTTTGTCCAGCAGGCTTTTGAGGATTACCATATTTAAGGAAGTAATAATATGACCAGTCTTTTAGCTTTAGCTGCCCATCTATGCAATAAAATGTATCGCACTGATTCTTTGTGGCTAGTGGAGACAGACCCTGGTACTTGCTTATAGACTGTATGAGAAAGTTAAAGGAGCAAGTGATGAAAATTGCTATCATGGTTTGGGATGCATATGTATATCATGATATCCAATTAACAGTTTCTTATAGAAATATCATAGTGAAGACATCTCCTCCCACTTATAAGCACCTAATTCTGATTCTACTAATTGGTGAAATAGGGACCTCTTTCAGAGGTACTGGATAAGATTTCACAGGTAAGCGACTTGGAATAATTGGTAAAAGGTAAATTTCCTTGAGAGAGAACAGTAGATAGCTAGCAAATTCAAAGTCAGAATAGACTGACAAGAAAAGAATTGTTTACTGCTCCATTGAGAACAGGAGGACATTTTGGAAGAATTAATGGTATTCCAACTAATTAACTATGCAAAATGTATCACGAAAAGGGGCTTGATGTTCATCAGAACAGAGAAGGGAGAACATTTCCTACATATCTTCCTTAACCATTGTATCCCAGTTCGTCACACCTTCAGGGAGACTCAGATTAAAGAAAGTACTTGCACAGATGGAAGTAGTCAATATGCTGGATTTATGGCAGTACATCAAGGCCTTAAAATAGTAAAAATAGGACAGTGTCATATATTCTACTGCTAATAGGGCTATGATAGTGAGTTCATAGACTCCAGAAGCACAGCCAATTCTATCTTTGTTTCTTTTTGACTTTTTGTCTGTTAAACTTGTTTGCAAGATTTGTTTCCTTTAGGCTTAGTATTCTACATCTGCAAGTGCCTGATCCCTTAAGCCAGATGTCACTGCCTGTTCATGATTATGATATGTCACCCCTGGACCTGGCATTGACAAAGCCCCAGATGCCAGCTAAAGAATTGTCCTCTAGAATAGGACCTCTTTGGGCAGGGATAGCTCTATGTCCAATTCCAGGAGGAAGTAGCTATGGAGAAGAGACCTTCATCCCGAACCCCAATATTTTCAGCCCCATTTGTTTAAGTGGGGAATAATGGGGTGGTTATGGCCAACCCCCCATCCTAAGATATTGTTTTATGTTCTCATTTTCTGCAACTCCTGTAGTTGTAAAGTTCTCTTGACACCAGTTACCCATCCAGTTATCCGTAAGCTCCTCTTAACTTATGTAATGAAATATATTGTTAATGTATTTTTGCTATGTAATAGACATGATAACTCTTGGGGATAAATGTAATGGTAATTGAAATTTGAAGATCTTCCCTGATTTGAAGATGTTCCCTGTCCCCTAATTGACTGAATGTAATTACATGGCGTTTGTGGTGGGAAGAGTTTTCTGAAGGGTAGAGCAGAGTCCACAAGAAGCTGGGAGTCAGGGCACTTAGAGACAGAGGGAGGAGAGGATGTAACCAGGAAGACAGCTAGGCTTGTTAAGTGTTCGTTTGTGTGAAGGCTAAAGGATGGTGTGACTCTATGTGTTGTTATGTTTTATTAACTTCTTTGCTACTATGATGGACTCAACCTTCTGGTTTGGGGATTCAGTTTTCTGTTTTTTTGAATATAAGTTTTGCTTCTGTCTTCTTTGTTTAGAGTCTGTTACATTTTATGATTGTGAACTATGCTACCGTATTTACTGTCACTGTTTGTGCTGTGAATATTGCATTGGTGCTACAGGAATTTGAACTGAAAGTCAATCTGCTGGTTTGGGGGTTTTTGGTATTTGCATGGCATTTGGTTTCAGGTTCCTGGACAATTTATATAGAATTCTGAGGGGAGAGGGCAGTCAGGATGATATTTCATACACCTTTTTGAAGAAAAAAATTCATTTAACAGTAAATTTTGTTTTATTTTGTCTACTTTTCCAGTATTTTAATAAAGTTTTCCCCCTTTATTTTGTTTTCCCCAATCTCTACACTTTAAATGCAATAGAATAATTCTCTGACAGCAAACAAATGCTGTTAAATGATTCACTACATTGACCATGTCCAATTATATATGTCTCATTGTGCACTTCCAGTCCACTTCCATCACCTTTTGGCCAATAAGTGAGTGGCAACTGCTTGATCAGAATGCTAAGATTTTCATAGATGTTTATTATTGTGGCTATTATTTAAATTGTTCTTCTAGTTTTGTTCCTTTTACTCTTCATCAATTCATACTAGTCATTAGGATTTGCCCCTCTTATATTTTAATTTTTGTCAATTTTTTTCCAGAACATTCCCGTCTTACCTTTATGAAAATTTGTTCAAACATCTGCTAACTAATTGTCCACTCCTTTATTTCTAATTTTTGCTGAAACAAAGAAATAAAAAAAAAAGTATTTAAATATTTTGTGCATATGGGTACAAGTCCTTTAAATTATTTGGTGTATATGGTTAGTAATGATATCCCTGAGTCAAAGGTACTAAACCAATTTTACTCACATTATGGATTTAGTTAGAAATCTCTTTCCACAACATTTAGTCTTATTCATAGTTCTATCAGTTACGTGGCACAGTGGTTAGAGTTCCATGCCTGAAGTAAGGAAGGCTCTTCTTCCTGAGTTAAAATCTGGTTTCAGACACTTACTAGCTATACTTGACAAGTCACTTAACTCTGTTTGCCTCAGTTTCTCCACTGTAAAATGAAGTGGAAATAGAAATGACAAAGCACTCAAGTATTTTGCTAAGAAACTCCAAATGGGATCTTGAAGAATTAGAGATGACTGACATGACTGACCAACAGGGCTACCAACAATGCATTAAAATGGCAGTTCTTTCACCGTGACTCCAGCATCTTTTTTTTTTTTTGCTGCTCTGATGTATGTCAGATTACAGTTCTAAGCTATTTTAGTTTTCATTTATACTATCATAAAAGATTAATACTATTTAATAAGGTTATTGACAATTTTCATTTATTCAAGAGAAAACTGCCTTTTCCTAACCTATGAGCCATTATATCTTGCCACCATTATTCTTTTAAATTCCTTCCAATTGTAGAAAAATAATCACACCCATAGCTGATAATGAACTGTATTATTTCTAATTCTAAATATCCTTTCTTTTACTTGTGTAAACCTCTTGCCTGTTTCTAAATCACTCTATCTTTTACCAAGACATCTTGTCTGTAGTCGCAGAACTATATTTGTAGAATGTTTGAGCTAAAAGGAATTGTAGGAATCACTCAGTCCAATTTTTGTTTCCATTTTATAGATGAGGTAATTGTGGTTCATAGAGGCTAGATGACAGCAAAGATCATAACATTTATGGAATAATTAAACCAAAACTTGGGTTTTGGCTGTCCTTATGTCAGACCTGGGAGAAAAGAATTAATAGGACTGAGACACAGGACTTACATATGATTACCATTAAAATGGTTATGGGATTTGAAGATCTTCCCTGCCCCTTCAACTTGCTGATGTAGCAGGAAGGGGTGGAGCAAGAGGAAGCCAAAGCCAAGCTAGAGTCAGTGTGGTGGTGACTAGAAGCAGTAGTTGTGGCACCAACTCCTTTTTTTTGAGCCGGACAAAATTTCTCCTAAGGACTCCTGCTGAGGAATGCCAGGGATGGGAATTGCAGGGGGTGGAGGGGGGGCAGAGTTGCAGGGAGCAAGTTGCATGGATGCTGAGCAGTTGCAATGAGTGAGGAGAGGAGGATCTTGCCTGAGGTAGCCTGTCCTCTTTTGAAGGTTTGAGTGGTGTTTACTACATTAACTATATATGACAACTTAATCACTACTGTGATGACTTTTACTTTGTGGTTTTGGGACTCAGTTTTCTGGTATTTGAATAAAGGTTATAACTACATTTCCCACGTAGAGAACCTGTTACATTTTGTGATTAATAACCATACCAGCATATTTATAGCTACTGTAGGCATTGTGAATACCGTGTTGTTGATATACCCATTCATGATAAAAATGAAGAACTTTTCCTAACCTTGTCTTATTTGTACTAAGAAAGGGAAATTATAAAGATCCCCATTACGTGTTACTGCAGGGGGTGAACGTAGAGGAAATTTATAATTATTTATCTTAATTTACCATGGTTGTATATATATATATATATATATATAGTTTTAGTTTGGAACAAGATGAGGCACTCACAAGGTACTAAATATTTAACAAAAGGATTACTTTGCACTGGCACAGCAAGGATTTTCAACAAGATACAGTGGTTCTTACCTTTCTCTAGCCTCAGCTCTTTTTGTCCATCAGTTATGTGACTCTTGTTCTTAGGCAGCCACCAAAGATGAAATTTGCCACTACACGGGACTGGGAACTTTTAAACACCCACAGACTAAGAAGCTGCACTAGGGAAGCCGGTATCAATCAGTTTGTTTAGGGAAAGGAAACTAAATCTGTTTCAAGGAAGTTTCTTCAGGAAACTGCTGGTCCCATCACAACACAAAAATGTATTGTTCTTTATAGCACCTCACAGCAACACATCATTAATACAATAGATATTTAGTATGTACTTAGGCTGTTCCAGGCATTGGGCTAAACTAGGGATGTGATTGAGAAAAAGAAAGATAATCCCAGTCCTCAAGGGAATTACAATGAAATGAAGGAAGGCAATATACAAAGAAAAGCGGCAAAAGTTTGGGTAGAATTATGACCTGGAATGAACCTTAGAGGCACATACTTGAACCCTCCCCTAGTTATATGAATGAGGAAATTGAGGCCCAAGAAGGTTAATTGATATGGTCATGAAAAAACATCTTGAAAGAATTTAAGTAAGGATACAGATGCAATTTCCTATACTCCAAATGTAGTCTTTTTTCAATTTTACAGAACCAACAATGTAATGTAGTTTTATAGTATAATTATTATCAGCCATATGATTGAGCACCAAATGATTATATTTTTTTAAAATTTTATTTTAGACTCAAATGCAAATGAGTATATTTTGAAAAAAGGATTTCATAAAGCCTTTGTGCTAAATCTTGGCAAGCTATTTGTCAAAATTATGAAATAATGAATTTTAATGATGATCTAAATTCATTAAAAGATATTTCTTTTTAGTTTTCAACATTCAATTCCATAAGATTTTTGAGTTCCAAATTTTCTCTCCATCTCTCCCTTTCCTCATCCCAAGACACTGTTTGATTTAACATAGTTTCTACATTTACATTCATATCATATTTATTTTCACATTATTTTTGGACAGAATTAAAATAATGGGAGAAATGAGAAAAAAGAAACAAATAAAAAAGAGAGAAAGCCAATAATATGCTTCAATCTGAATTAAGACTCCATACTTCTTTTTCTGCATGTGGACAACGTTTTCCATCACAAGTCTATTGGAGTTGTCTTGGATCTTTGCATTGCTAAAAAGAGATAAGTCTATCAATATGAAAGTTCGCTGAACAATATGGTTGTTATTGTGTAAAATGTTTTCCTGGTTCTCCTAACTTAACTTAGCATGAGTTCAGAGAAGACTTTCAGGTTTTTCTGAAGCCTGTCTGCTCATAATTCATTATACCACAATAGTATTCCATTACATTGATTCCATTACATTATACCACAATAGTATTCCGTTACCACAATTTGTTAAACAATTTCTCAACATCCAATGAGCATGCCCTCAATTTCCAATTCTTGGATACCATGAAAAGAGATGCCATAAATATTTTTGTACACATGGGACTTTTCCCCATTTGTTTGGTCTCTTTGGGATATAGATGTAGAAGTTGTATTACTGGGTATTCACGTTTTTATAGCCCTTTGGGCATAGTTGCCAATTGCTCTTCAGAATGGTTGGTTCACTTCATAACTACACCCACAACGCATTAGTGTTCCATTTTTCTCATATCTTCTCCAACATTTATCATTTTCCTGTTGTGTCATGTTAGCCAATCTGATGTGGTGTTATGTGGTCCCTCAAAGTCATCTTGATTTGCATTTATCTAATAAGTACTGATTTAGAGCATTTTTTGCATATGATTATAGATGGTTTTACTTTCATCATCTGAAAATGGACTTTTCCTGTCTTTTGACTATTTATCAATTGGGAAATGACTTGCATTCTTATAAATTTGACTAGATTCTCTAAATATTTTAGAAAAAAAGGCATTTATAAGAGGCACTGGTTATTATTTCCCAATTTTCTGCTTTCCTTTTAATCTTGGCTGTATTATCTTTGTTTGTGCAAAACCTTTTCAATTTGGTGGAATCAGAATTATTCATTTTACATTTCATAATATTCTCTAGCTTTTGTTTGATCATAAATCCTTCCATTTTCCACAAATCTAAAAGATAAGTTATTCTTTGCTTTCCCAATTGGCTTATTGTATCAGACTTAATATGTAAGTTGTCTATCTATTTTTACTTTATTTTGGTATACATTGTAAGATATTGGTTTATACCTAGTTCCTATCATACTATTTTCCTGTTATCCCAATTTTTTTTTGTCAAATAGTGAATTTTCATCCCAGAAACTGGAGTCTTTGAGTTTCTCAAATAGTGGATTACTGTTGTCAGTTTAAGCATTCCAAGTACCTAACCTAATCAACTGATCCACCACTCTATTTCTTAACCACTACCAAGTAGTTTCATGATTGCTGCTTTATAATTCAGTTTTCAATCTGGTATGGCTAGGCCTCCTTCCCTTAATTTTTTTTTTCATTTATTCTTTTGATTTTCTGGACCTTTTGTTCTTCCAGATGAATTTTGTTATTAATTTTTTTCTAGCTCTTTAAAATATATTTGGTAGTTTGATTGGTGTGGTACTGAATAAGTAAGTTAATTTAGGTAGAATTGTCATTTTTATTTTATTAGCTCAGACTAATCATAAGCAACTGATGTTCTTTTCCAAATATCTAGATTTGATTTTATTTGTGTCAAAAGCATTTTATAATTTTGTTCACATAGTTCCTTGGTATGTTTTGGCAGGTACACCCCCAAATATTTTATAACATCTACAATAACTTAAATTTAAATTTAAATTTCTATCTCTTGCTGTTGGGTTTTGTTGTTGATATGCAGAAATTCTAATGATTTACATGGTTTTATACTATAGCCTGCAACTTTGCTAAAGTAGTTTATTATCTGAAGTAATTTTGACTTGATTCTCTAGGATTGTCTATGTATATCATCATACCATCTGCAAAGAGTGATAGTTTTGTTTCTTCTTTGCCTATTCTAATTCCGTCGATTTCTTTTTCTTCTCATTGCTAATGGTGATGTTTCTTGTACCATATTGAATAACAGTGGTGATAATAAACATCCTTGCTTCACCCCTGATGTTATGGGAAATGTTTCTAACTTATATAACACTTGTTGATGGTGTTAGTAGATGCTACTTTAAATCTCTCTTCAAGAATCCAAAAGAATGGGAAGTTGTTTGTAGGAAGTGGCTCCGTTACTCTGCCGGTGGTGGCAGCTGTAGTAGCAGCAGCAACAGTGGTAAAAAGAGCAGCTACAACAACTTTGTTAGCACCCTCGGAGGTCGGAGCTGCAGCAGGTATGGTGGTTAAAGTGCTAGTGCAGTAGGCTCCCTATCAAAGCGGAATCAGCAGCCTCATTCATTCCTTCCTTCTTCTTTCCTCTCTCACGCACAATGGCTGATCAGCTGACTGAGGAATAGATCGCTGAAATCAAGGAAGCCTTCTCCCTATTTGACAAAGATGGAGATGGCACCATCACGACAAAAGAACTTGGAATTGCTATGAGGTCATTGGGACAAAATCCAAAAGAAGCAGAATTACAGGATATTATCAATGAGGTGGATGCTGACGGTAATGGCACTATAGACTTTCCTGAGTTTTTGACCATGATGGCTAGCAAAATGAAAGATACCAGACAGTGAAGAAGAAATCCATGAGGCATTCTGAGTCTTTGACAAGAATGACAATGGTTACATCAGTACAGCAGAACTGTGTCATGTAATGACAAACTTAAGAGAAAAACTAACAGATTGACGAAGTAGATGAAATGATCAGAGAAGCAGATATTGATGTAGATGGACAAGTGAACTATGAAGAATTTGTACAGATGATGACTGCAAAATGAATACCTCCTCTCACCTTTTCCCCCCTTCTAGATGAATCAAATTGATTCTTTTACTTACCTCTTGCAAAAATCAAAAAGTTAATTTATTCATTCTGTTCCTGTATAGCAAAACTGAAGGTCAAAAATACCATCTGTCCACAA
>JAQQSV010006222.1:0-14336 GCA_028646515.1 Pseudochirops corinnae | reverse complement strand
AGGGAGAGAGAGAGAGAGAGAGAGAGAGAGAGAGAGAGAGAGAGAGAGAGAGAGAGAGATTGCTTCATCGCCTGATATTAACAGGCTAGCCGTTGTAGAATCCCTGCAGAGAGGCAGGGCAATCTGGGGCCAGATGTTTCGGAAGTGCGAGGTCTTTAATTACAAGTCATCATGAAAGAGAAACCCCGTGGGCCCTTTGATCCCAGCGAAGCTGCAGCCCTCGCCGCGCTTTTGAACATCTGCTCCTCCGTGAGGCCCCCCGAGCCTTCCGCCCGAGCCTCTGAGAAAAGGCCAGGGAGGGGGTGGGGCCCGGGGCCCGGCACTGCCTGTGCTACGAGCTCCTCTCACGCGATGGCCGTGTAAATTTCTGGGGAAACGAGTATCGTGACGACGTGCGATGAGATCAGTTTTAATAACCTCGGAGCTAAGGCTTGTGAAATGGGGCGAGGCACGCAGCAGCCGGCGAGAATGAGCAGCTGGAAGAAGGCTGGTGTGGTAGGAGATGACTGTGCCTCAATGGGTCCCGCCTGCTCACCCCATCCCCCACACCAGAGGCTGGCCAGACACACACCTCACTCCTCGGGGAGGGCTCCAGGGAAAGGAGAGCCCGGTCTCTGGACCACCCAGGCAGAAAAGTCAGGGTGTAAAGCTGTATGAGAAACAGCCCATGGATCAGGAAATTCTCAGATACTTCCTAGTTGTGTGGCCTGGGCGACTCACTTAACCCTGTTTGCCTCAGTTTCTTCATCTGCAAAATGAGCAGGAAGAGAAAATGGCAAATCACTCCAGTATCTTTGCCAAATAAACCCCAGGGTCACAAAGAGCCAGATACGACTGAATGAAACGACTGAACAACAGGAAAGCCTTGCCACAAGTTAGAGACAAATCCAGATTCGAAGCCCACGTTGAAAATGAGCTGAAGGGCTGCCTAAAGTTGAATGAGTAACATTGCAGTGAAGATAGGGCCAGTATTAGAAACTGAGCCCCATCCCAGGCGTTTTAAGGGGCATAAGAATATGGCTTTTGGATTGACCGTGGCTTTGGGGTTGAAATGTTCTCCTTAACTTCGCCCCCACCCCACCCCGTTTTTACTTCGCATTTAATTAGTATTGATCTAGCTGGGCCCACGTTGGATTCCCACTGCTATAAAGTACTGCTCCTCAAGGGCAGGCTCCTTTTTGCATTCTCATTGCCCAGCATATCGTAGGCACTTAATAAATGTGTGTTAAATTGGAAGCTAGGACATGCCTGCACTGCAGTCAATGCGTGCCTTTAATTTACACATTCAATTCTAGAAATAGGGTTTGCAAAGATACCTGACAATGTCCTGTAAGAAGACAGGACCCAAGCAGCAAAATTGCTTAAGATGGCCACATCTTTGAACAAATTGGCTCCTGATGGGGAAAAGTCATCGAATTCCTCATTCTTCCTCTAGAACATCTTCTAACAAGTGAGTTAAAACCCTAGTAACCTTGCTGTTGGACACACACACGAAATTGTCATCTTTGCTACAGCATCCAGAGAAATAAAGCCTACGTCACAAGACAAGCATCCTTAATATCTGGGCAAAAGTACAAATAATTGCATAGAGAAGCGATTTCATTGTTGTAGATGAGAGCCTGGCATACCCATGGAACAGAAACTAACTAAACCCAAACATTCTAGGTATGGGGAAGTGCCTCTGCAAAGGCAGGGAGGTGAGCAATGGCCTGGCCAGCCCTTTGAGGAACAGCAAGTAACCCAGTTTGGCTGTTTTGATAATGTTTTGGGCGGTGATGACCCAGTGGTGAGAGCTACAAAGAAGGATGCCAGGTGGGCTGAGCTGGGCTTTCTTCCCAACTCTCTCTCCTCTCACACCTCCCCTAGGTGAACTGGGCTTTCTGTGCCTTTGTTCCTTCGTTAATATATGTGATGGCAATAAGAGCACTTTTAGCTGCCCCACTCCCAAATCTGTGGGACTTTCAAGGGAAAGTAGGGTTATGACATGTAATGGCCCTTTACATCGTTGCTATCAAGTTGTTTTTTAGTGGTGTCTGACTCTGTGACTCCATTTGGGGTTTTCTTGGCAGATACTGGAGTGGTTTGTCATTTTCTTCTCCAGCTCATTTTACAGATGAGGAAACTGAGGCAAACAGGCTGAAATGACTTGTCCACGGTCATGCAGCTAGTAACTGTCCCAAGTTAGATTTGAACTCAGGAAGATGAGGCTTCCTGACATCAGGCCCAGCCCTCTACTTAGCTGCCCTTACATTCTTGAGAAAGCTTCAAATGATTTCTTTGATTTATTTCAACAACACGGAAGGTTCCAAGCATGCAGAAACTCCTTGCAACAATGCAGATTGTTACCTTTTCACTCTAGAGCAGTGGTTCTCAGCCTTCCTAATGCCATGACCCATTAATACAGTTCCTCATGTTGTGGTGACCCCCAACCATAACATTATTTTCGTTGCTACTTCATAACTGTAATTTTGCTACTGTTATGAATCGTAATGTAAATATCTGATATGCGGGGTGTATTTTCGTTGTTACAGATTGAACATAACCCACAGGTTGAGAAGCGTTGCTCTAGAGTTTTTGAGAACTGTCTAGAACCCTGAGAAGTTATCGTTGGCCCAGGATCACACAGATTATATGTATCAGAGGGGAAACTTGAACTCAGACCTCCCAGCCTAAAAAATTTGTCACCAGTAAGGCTATGATCTAGTGTGTGGGGGGCACTTGGACTTTGCCGCAAAGATTTCAGATCATGCTGTCAAAGCCTCAAACACTTGACAGTAGCAAATATTTCTATGTTAACTTTTAAATCTTCATAATCATTCTGTGAGGCTTATGTCTGTAGAACACAGCGGCCATTGGTCCATGCACTTTTTAACATGGCATTTTTTTTAAATTGATTTGTTAAGTATTCTAAGCTTTCTTTGATACATGAGATTAGCCCTGAGTTCTGTGATTTTCAGACTTACAAAGGCCTTCTACCACCCCATCACATCTTGTCACCCCCAAAAACAAAAACAAAACCCTCACTTTTCTACATGCCAGCAAAAATGAAAATTTCACAGCTAGAGATGTGTTCTTTTGGCTTCAGGCTTCTTGCCCCCAGTTTGGAATTATCAGTAATTTTATGCCTTAATCTAAATGAGTATCAGATTCTTTCCAGAGAATGGCTTTTGAAAAGGGGGAAAATAGAAAGACCATACTGCTTGCTTAATAGGGGAAGAAAGTCAGAGCAGCCAAGGACAAGGAGAAGATGCCAAAGGACTATCTGGGAGCAATGAAGACAACTTTCACCTGCTTTCACAACTTTGCCTAGAGATCTTACGCTAAGAATGGGGAAACTGAGGGGCCAAGAAATTAAGGAATTTGACTTAGGGCACTTGGTAAGTGATCCACAGTGACTGAATATGGTAAGTGACTGAACGTGGTAAGTGACTGAATATAGATTAGATTGAAAAAATATCCCATGGGGAAAAATGTACAAACAAATCTTCCTTTCCCTTTCCCTTTTCATCCATGTTTGTAATGGGATGTATTTTATTTTGCTCTCTCAGCCACCTTTTCTACTTTTCTGCTCCTCTGAGTTTTCAATGCAGGATTAATTTATCTCCTGTTTGCTTTTAAAAGCATTTTGTGTGTCTTTTAATGTCACTGTATGCCATAGTCCAGGCAATACATGCTGTTCATCCACTGTGCTTTTCAAGTGTGGATGGTTAATCCAATTTCTTTCTTGAGATTAGGTTTCACTGCCATGGCTTTATAGTGGCTTAGAGTAATTAATGTACTATCCAAGTCAGTACATATATTTTGGGCACTACAGATGAAGGGTAAGCTAGTTCCAGAATTGAGTAGGAGAGTGAGAGCAGGTTGTATGACACTTGAAAATATTGCATGGTACTTTTTCATGCCCCCAAGCTGTGTACTGCCACAAAGGGCAGTGTTTGGGAGTTTGTCTGGTTTTTTTTGGTTTAGGTTTCAAAATTCATTTTGATAAGATTTTGATTTCCAAATTTTTCCATCTCCCTCCATCTACTCCCCCCTCCCAAAACAGCAAACAATTTGATACAGGTTATACATGTACAATCATGTTAAACAAGTTTCCACATTAGTCATATTGTGAAAGAAGAATCAGAGCAAAAGGGAAAAACCACCAGAAATTTTAAAAAAATACTGAAAATAGTATACTTCAATTTGCATTCAGATTCAATAGTTCCTTCTCTGGACGTGGATAGTTGTTTTTTTTTTTTCCATAATGAGTCTATTGGAATTGTCTTGGATCATTGTATTGCTGAGAAGTTAAGTATATCATAGTTGATAATCAAACAGTGTTGCTGTTACTGTGTACAATGTTCTCCGGGTTCTGCTAATTTTTCACTCAGCATAAGTTCATGCAAGGCTTTCCAGGTTTTTCTGAAATCCACTTGCTCATTATTTCTTACAGCACAACAGTATTCCATTATATTCATATGTCACAATTTGTTCAGCCATTCCCCAATAGATGAGTATCTCCTCAATTTCTAATTCTTTGCTACCACAAAAAGAACTGCTATAAATATTTTTGAACATGTGGGTCCTTTTTCCTTCTTGATGATCTCTTTGGGATACAGACCTAGCTGGATGAAAGGGTATGCTCAGTTTTTTAGCCCTTGTAAAAATTGTTTCCCAGTTTCCTTCTTTGCTTCTACTCTTGATTGCATTGGTTTTGTTTATGCAAAATTTTCTTGATTTAATGTAATCAAAATTATCTATTTTGCATTTTGTAATGTTCTCTCTCTCTCAGTCATAAATTCTTCCCTTCTCCATAGATCTGACAGGTAAACTATTCCTTGTTCTCCTAATTTGCATATGGAATCATCCTTTATGTCTAAACCATGTACCATTTTGACCTTATCTTGGCATACAGTGTGAGGTGTTGGTCTATACCTAGTTTCTGCTATGATATTTCCCAGTTTTTCCAGCTGTTTTTGCCAAATAGTGAGTTCTTATTCTAGAAGCTGTAGTCTTTCAATTTATCAAATAGTATATTACTATAGTCATTGACTACTGCATCTTTTGTATCTAACCTATTCCATGGATCCATCACTCTATTTCTCAGCCAGTACCAATAGTTTTGATGATTGCTGCTTTGTAATATAGCTTTAGGTTTGGTACAGCTGGGCCACTTTCCTTGACTTTTTAAAAAATGAATCCCCTGGATATTCTTGACCTTTTGTTCTTCCCAATGAATTTCATTATTATTTTTTCTAGCTCTATAAAATATTTTTTGGTAGTTTTATTGGTATGCTCCTGAATAAGTAAATTAATTTAGGTAAAATCATCGTTTTTATATTAGTTTGGCCCACCCATGAGCAACTGATATTTTTCTAGTTGTTCAGATCTGACTTTATTTGTGTAAAAAATGTTTTGTAATTGTGTTCATATAGTTCCTGGATTTGTCTTGGCAGGTAGACTCCAAAATATTTTATATTGTCTACAGTTATTTTGTTAGTAATATGTAGAAATGCTGATGATTTATGTGGATTTATTTTATATCTGGCAACTTTACTAAACTTGTTAATTATTTCGAGTAGTTTTTTACTTTATTCCCTAAGGTTCTCCAAGTAAAACATCATATTATTTTTGAAGAATGATATTTTGTTTCCTCATGACCTATTCTAATTTCTTCAATTTCTTTTTCTTCTCTTATTGCTACAGCTAACATTTCTAGTACAATATTGAATAATAATGGTGATAATGGGCATCTTTGTTTCACCCCTGATCTTATTGGGAAAGCCTCTAGCTTATCCCCATTACATATGATGTTTGCTAATGGTTTTAGATAGATACTACTTATTTTAAGGAAAATTCCATTTATTCCTATGTTCTCTGATGTTTTTAATAGGAATGGGTGCTGTGTTTTGGCAAAAGCTTTTTCTACATCTATTGAGATAATCATATGGTTTCTGTTAGTTTTGTTATTGATGTAGTCAGTTATGCTAATAGTTTTCACAATATTGAACCAGCCCTGCATTCCTGGTATAAATCCCACCTGGCCATAGTATATTATCTTCATGATAAGTTGCTGTAATTTCTTTGCTAATATTTTATTTAAAATTTTTGCATCAATATTAGGGAAATTGGTCTATAATTTTCTTTCTGTTTTGGTTCTTCCTGGTGTAGGTATGAGAACCACACTCATGTCCTAAGAGAAATCTGGTAGGGCTGCTTCTTCACCTATTTTTTCAAATAGTTTATACAGTATTTGAATTAATTGTTCTTTAAATGTTCGCTAGAATTCACTTCTGATCCATCTGGCCCTGAAGATTTCTCTTTAGGAAGTTCATTGATAGCTTGTTCAATTTCTTTTTCTAAAATGGGGTTAAGTATTTTATTTCTTCTTCTGTT
Organism: Pseudochirops corinnae; assembly: GCA_028646515.1. NCBI lineage: Eukaryota > Metazoa > Chordata > Mammalia > Diprotodontia > Pseudocheiridae > Pseudochirops > Pseudochirops corinnae. The sequence goes on along the minus strand of JAQQSV010006222.1, from coordinate 7,958 downwards.
AATCTGGGCAATTTATATTTTTGTAAATATTCATCCATTTCACTTAGATTGTCAGATTTATTTGGCATACAGTAGACGTATATACAGCTGGGCTGAACCAGGGCCTCAGGGCCTGGATTGCTGATCTGTGCTGTGCTCCTGCTCACTTGCCCAAACACCACCTTCACTGGGCTGCTTGGCTGTGCTCCCCTTTTACCCAAATGACAGACCTTTCATGATGTCCTTCTAAATTATCTTAAGCTGGAAAATTCTTTTACTCTGTTTTTTTATAGCTTCTTTCACTCCAGAAACTGTTTAGAAGCTTAAGATAGGAAACTGGGGAGAGCTCAGGCAACTTCCTGGATTTTCTCCATCATCTTGGCTCCACCAAAAGGCAATGTTCTTCCAGTGATGCAACGTGGCTATGAATCCCAGAACATCAAGATCTCCAAAAAATAAAAATTTTAGGTGACCCAAAAGCAACCAGAAGATGCCAGGGGTGGGGGAGTGTAAGTAGGTTGCCGAATATTACCATTGATAATTTCTCAGTGAGTAATAGTATAAAAGTCTTCAAAGATATCACCAAAGATCTGTATGACCAGAAACAGACATGAACTAATCACCTGGAATTGGAGATAGACTTGTTCTGTGTGGCCCCAGAGGGGAAATCTAGGGGTCAGAGATGGAAAGGCCCAATTTAGACTTGATGCAAGAAGAGGCTTTCTAATGACTACAAGTTTCAGAAAGTGAATGGGCTGCCTTGGGAGCCGGTGGACCCTTCCTCCCTGGATGTCTTTAAGCAAAGGTTAGATGACTATCCATTCAGGTATGTTGTCAAAGGGATTTTTGGTCAAGTACAGTGGCTTCCAATAGCTACTAGGGTGCTACCCCATTCTGATTTCCCAAGATTCTGAGATCCTGTGTTGACTTGCCAATGAAGGCTAAAAGATTGAGTTCCTAAAGCTGGCACTGGTCCTTTTGAAATAGGAAAATGAATCAGAGTAAGGTTTCCAATGGGTCTTCTCCAGAGGATTCATACAGATGAGAATCAAAAAGAAATGAGAAAGAGGTTGAGAGGACTACCCACTTTGGTGAAATCTTCCAGATCCACTGAAGTTTCAGAGAAGAATTTGATGTCCTTCCTGGGCATCATGGGATAAGATAGGGAGAGATACAGTGAAAAAAAAAAAGTTGACTTCCATTAACTTCCATTTAATATTTTAAGTAAATGGAAGCAGAATATTGCATGGTGCTATGTACAAAGTCTCCCAAAAGAGAAATCAAAGGAATAGTGAGCAGTAATAATAAGAACTCAGACTTTTCTAATTGGATGTGACCTAAGTGACCATCTAGTCCATTCTACCCATCCCATGTCCACTACAGCATAGCCAATGAGTTGTCATTGTGACTCTGAAGACCTAAAAGGAGCAAGATCTCTCTGTCTAAAATCAAGCTCATACTACTTTTGGCCCTCTTTAATTGTTAGGATTATTTTTTTTAGAACTTATATCAAGCCTACATCTTCCCCCTTGCAAAAGGACTTCTCATTCCTAGGACTTCCCTCCAGGGCCAAGTAGCCAGTTGTTGTGAAGTGGGAAGAATACTAGATTTGGAGTCTGACCACCTGGGTTGAAATTCTGACTTGGCCATTTATTACTTATGCAACCTCGAACTTTGCTTCTCTGGCTTTCTGTCTTCTTCCACTGTAATAGAAAAAGGTTGAAAGAGAAGGCCTCATAGGTACCTTTCATCTCTACATCTACTATCCTAGAATCTCTCTTCCATATGACAGCCCTTAGCATGTTTGAAGACATCTGGCATATTCCTGCTGAGTCTTCTTTTCTCCAGACTAAGCAAGGCAGGGCCTTCCAAGTCTTTCCCTGCCAACTTGAACAGGTGTTCTTAGAAGGCCTTCCCATCAGGTAGTCTTAGCTTGGCGTGCCTGAAATCAGCTAATGCAGCCCTTCTCCACCTTTTGGCTCAGATCCTTGGTAGGATTTTATACCCAGTCATTGACATTTAGATTTTTCCTTTGGATACTCTAGTAGGTCAAGTCCAGGGAATAGTCTTTGTGATGAAAGTTTTTGTTTTGCTTTGTTTTGCCTTCATTTCCACAGTATCCTGATGCAAACAACACACAAACAATGCCCAGCTCGGGAGTTAGTGACTTGAGTAGTCCATCCCAGAGCAGAAAAAGCTGCAAATAGATGAGTAGTTCAACAGGCCCTGAATAGCTCTGTGATTTTGAAACCTTGGGTGGATGGGTGCTGAGAGTGAATGTCTCATTGGGCTTTCAAGGTATGATTATTGCTCCAGAGCTCCAGCCATGAGGTCAATTAGTTGTTACTGGGATTTGATCATAATAAATTAGATTAAATGTGGCTTATTAACATAGGAACAAGTGTACACGTTTCCATAAAATGCATACCTAGATAGCAATTTGACATTAATGTAAAATGGCATCATAAAAGTATTATGACTTTATAATAGCTTCCCAAATTCATGCTCTTTCTAATGATGGTTGGAAAGTCAGTTTGGTGATTAAACTTATAATCCTCAAGATCATACTGTTTAAGAATTCATTAAAGCCACTGGGAACACCCAGAAAAGAGAAGATTCAGGGAGACAGAATAACTGCCTTCAAAATATTTTATGGTTGTCATGCATGGGAGGGGTTAGACTTGTTTTTCCTGGTCTCAGTGGGGTCAGAGTTAGGAACAAGGTTCAACAACCAGAAAGAAGCAAATTTAAGTTCGGGATATAGAAAAAGCTTCCTACATGTTACAGCTATTCAAAAGTGAAATGGCCTCCCTCAGAGGCAGCAGTTCCTCCATCATATTCAACAAAGACTTAAATGAAGTCTTAGAGTAAAGACTTAAATGACCACATTTCAGTGTGTTATAAGAGGGGAATCTTAGTAATGACTGACACTTGGTCCCTTCCAACTCTGAAACTCTGTGACTCCATGGAAAGCATGCTTGCTCTGTAGTCAGAGAACCTGAGTACAATTCTCACCTCTGGGGCTTACTGCTTCTATGACCTTGGACAGGTCACAATCTCCCTGGGTCTCAATTTCCTCTTCTATAAATTGAGGCAGTTAGACTTGATGTTTTCTTAGTTTTCTTCCAGCTTTAGATCTATGAAGAAAGCAAGCTTTCAATACTCTTTTTTTAAACTATAGAATTTACATTCTTCACATTTCACAGATTCCTAGGGTACTCTCTGATTTAATAAAGTCTTTAAAGAGCCTTGAGAGATCAGTATTTCATATAGCTCCAAGGTCATGAAAGTTAGATCAGAGAGGTTAAAAGAATTACCCCGTGAGTCTATATAACTAAGTGGATTGATGTAATTATTGACCTGAATCAGGTCATGAGAATACCTTCTCTGAAATAATGAGGTGCTGTTAGTTGGAGTGTTTGGGGCTTGAACGCATCCCAGGCTCGGAGGATAGCACCTTACACACCACAGGTTAATCTCATAAACATCAGGTCCTAAGGATGGTGATGATCTAATAGCCGGATAATTGTATTCATGTCCCACAGCGCCTTAAACATTGCCACAAAGTGGCAATGGTAATCAACCAGCCTTTCCTAAGTTGCTACTATTAAACACTATGTTAGATCCCAGGGATACAAAGAAAAAAAATGATACAGCCCTTGCCCTCAGGGATCTTGCACTTTATTGAGGGAGACAATTTGTTTCTGTATAAGAATACACAAAATGTAGAAGAAAAATACAAGGTAATTTAGGGGATGGAGGGATGGGATACTTTCTAAGCCCTGCCACCTCACACTCTTCATCCTTCTCATACCCTTCCCACTAGAACTTTATATTCTGCCTTACAGATGCAGGACATGAATAGGTGAACTTGCACCCAGAAGTAAGACACCTTTCACCCACTGCCAAACTCTGACTCTGTGGGAAGCCACCCATTTCCTTTTCTGTGTGTGTGTGTGTGTGTGTGTGTGTGTGTGTGTGTGTGTGTTTTGTCTTCCTTTGATAGAATCTAAGCACTTTGAGGGCAAGGAATGGCCTTGTATGTGTCTCCCCAGCACATTTTTGTCCAAGTCACTTAACTATCCTGGGCTTTAGTTTCCATATCTATAAAATGGTAGGCTAGGTGATCTCCAAGGTCCTCCTTTCTAGCTCTCTGATCCTGTGACCTGTTATCCTTACATCATACCCAGGGAGGCAATGTATTCATAGCACTGTGCAAACCTTAGAGGAATATGGAAATGTCAGCTTTTATATTATTATAGATATATAATATATGTAGATACTAATATTTTATATTCTTATGTGGGCCCTCACTGAGGGCTCTCACAGACTGAGTATTAATCTGAATGAAAAATGACCTATATGAGCAATAAGGAAAAAGGAAAGATTCCAGATGAAAGCCAAGTAGGAGTCATCAGATACCTAAGAGCTAAATGAAGTAGTTACAGATGTTGTTTAAACAAGTGAAGGGAGGGGCTGAGGCCAGGTCACAGAAAAGTAGCTTCCACACCTTGGGGCTATCCCAGCAAAGGCAAAATCCGTCATGGAGACCTGACAAGGCAGACTGTGTTGGGTTGGAATGTAGGAATCAATCAAGACATGCCTGGAGAATGCAACAACAGATTAGAACTAAGTTTAGGAATGAGTATAATCTGAAGGACCACCCCCCCCTCCAAAGTGAATTACTGTGGCTACCCAGAGGGCCAGATCGTGTCACCACCTATAGACAGAAGCAATGAAACTGGAAGATAGCTGTCAGAAACCATAGTCAATGTTTAGGAGCTTACTTTTCATTTAGTTAGGGCAGTGGTTTAGCATATTAGCTTTTGACTTTTGGAGGGCAAAGTTCACATTCCACTTTGGTCTCAAATGGAAATGAAGTTGACCAACCCAGGGAGACGTAGGTATTCTACAAAGCCTGACTGAGAGAACAGGGCTCTAAGAATGAAATGGGGAGGGCTTGAATGAAGGAAAAATAATTTATTGAGCACTTATGGTCACATAAAGACATGGATGGATACATTATTTGTTCATATCCCAGCTTTTATATACAACATTGATCCCTGGTTTTTGTGGCAACTAAATCCACCCATGCAATATGCCATTTTTCTATTTGTTTGCTTTAGGTTTTCATGGCCCTCCTCCCTTTTTCCCTATTCTGAACTTAACAAACATCAGTTAAAATGAGCCCTTTCAAACACACAGTAGAACAGAGAGGGCATATGTGAAGCTATGAATCCCTATTATATTCAGCTTGATTTTCTTCTGAAAAATATAATTGATTCAGTGTGTAACTTTCCAAGCTATCTTGTTTATCTGTGATTCCTTCTGGTTTGAATTTGGTACATTTTATTTAGGTATTTATGTTTAAATATGAAGAGTAACTTTGCTACCAATGCTGCCAAATATATTTCTACTTCCTGGTCCCTGCTGACCCCTAAGCAGGGGTATATGGTGAGGAAAAGGCAGGCATAGCATGTAAAGGCACTACCCTATTGTACCTTCTAAGCATGTTTCCCCATTCAACTCCACGTGGCTTCATGGTTATTTACTACCTTTTGAGTCTTCTCTCCCCTAGCATCCCCTTCCCCAATGAACTACTGCTTGAGGTAAAAGAGTAGTGGGAAAGTCAGAAAGGAAGTTGAGGAGGAACAGGGGGAGACTTGGATCAGAAACTTCCCCTGCTTCATTATATTACCTAAGAAACAGCCCTCAACTTCTACTTTTGCAAAATCTTAATTGTGTTCATCAGTCTTAGAAAGAACCTTATGGGCAGACATCAATGGCCAAGCCGCGTGTCAACATATGGTAAACAAACAAAAAGTTGCAAATAAACACATTGTCTACCTCCAATTTGAAATTTCTAATAAATAAGTAAAATCTCCTACAAGGGGAGTTGTCCTAATTCTGGGTGGATTCAGGCTTGCTCATGGTTCAGCTGAGCTGCTGTTGAGCCTGCCAAAGTGGTACTTGAAATAAAAATATTAAAGAATACATAGCATCGAAGACAGACAGTAATCCTAATAGAGTTCAGGCTTCTCAACAACTGTGTTCAATTTGTAAGAGGACAGAGAAATTAAATGTGACATAGCTATTATTCTAGCTTCAAAGTGACACATTTTCATGCTGTCATGTACAGGGCAGGCTGGTCCCTTTCCCTAGGATCTTGACAATTATATTGAATTGCCTAAGTAGATTAATCAAGAAGTATCTGTTAATCACCTAAGCGTTCCAAACATTGTGCTGGGTGCTGAGTATATAAATAAAAAGAAAGAGATGATCTCCACCTTTAAAGAAAAAGCAGAGTAAAATTTCTAAAAATAACAACAAAATTTAAAAGTGATTCATTTTTAGTCATTACAATGAAAATCCAATCGACCTAATGACACACCCAAATCTTTCCACTTCTCCCATTTTTCTTCAGCGAACCTCTGTTCTCATCAATGTTGGTGTTCCTCCCAATAATGGTATATTATATAATGGGTATAAAAGCCACCCACACCCTTCTCATCCTGTACTGTTCTTATCTGTGCCCTCCTAGAAATCCTCCACAAGAGGCCCACCAAACCCCTTTGGGTCTTTTGATCTTACAGCCTGTCCCTCTGTCATCTTTCCCCTTCATTGTATGACTGGTCTACCTTCCTTTCTATTCTGACATCTCTTTGGCATCTCTTATGCTGTTTATTTTTCCTACAATTCACCTTCTTGCATTCACTGTGCCCTTTGGGTGACCAATAACTTTGATCTCTTAGAAATGATGGCATTCCATGATTTACACACCTTAAAGTCCAATATTAAGAAGATGAATCATGGTTTTTATGGAAAAGGTCGGGGGTCACTGAATACTCTGTGCTATGTGAAAAAGCAAAAAATGGTACTTGGAAAAGCAGCTAGACAAGATAAGTATGCACCAAGGTGGTCCCTACAAGAGGAGACAGAACCTTAAGGGGATCAGGGAACCAATTCTACAAATACTGAATGAGGGTGTTCTACCAAGTGACTGGGAAAAAAGAAATCAACATAGATTTTATTACTACCAAGAATGGGGATCAACCCATGTGCCTGCTTTGTCATCTCTACAAAATCTTCATGAGGATAATTTACACACTTCTCTTGGACAATATAGGCAATGTGGTGTAACAGATAGAGCTGGCCTTCCAGTCAGGGAGATCTGCCTCTGATGCATACTGATCACTGACCTTAGCAAGTGATTTAACCTCTCTTTACTTTAAGCAGCTCACTGAAACTATAGTGCCAATCTGCGTTGGTAGAAGTTTCCTTCTCTGAGAGTTCCCAATCCTAAGGAAACAATTAGTCCACATCCCTATTCCTACCCTGTAAAGAATATTCTTCATCAAAATATGGGAAAGGAACCAACAGATTTTGTTAGATGATATACTATAACAAATCATCGCTTTATCATCACACAATTACTATAAAAACACCCAAGTGTTCGATTTGGTAAAGTAAAATGGAACCTTAAAAGTTTTCCTCTAGTGAAGAGTCTTTTATGCTTATCTAAATATTATGTAAAGCACAGAAGCAGTCAACTGTTTTAGGCAATCCTAGGATTATTAATGTTTTGGGTTTTTTTTTGCTGTTGGGGGGGAAGGCAGGGCAATTGGGGTTAAATAACCTGCCCAGGGTTACACGGCTAGTAAGTGTTATGATTATTAATGTTAAAAAGGGCATAAAGCAGGGAGCTATTGATCAAAGTTGTTTGCATTGGTCATAGCATATTCAATTTAGATCCAAATGAAAGTAGGAGCTCCCTATAGGTAGTGAGGTCCTCAGGATGCTGTGTACTATGGATGATACCATACTGACTGCATAAGTCCCGGGAACATTGAAGAGATTCTTTATTAAATCTATATTCTCCCAAATGAAATTGGTCTGACTATCCACACAGGAAAAATCAAGTGAATGAAAAATGTCTATTGTCTAGATTACGATATTTACCCTGTAGAACTGGTCCATCA
>JAQQSV010006221.1:0-14336 GCA_028646515.1 Pseudochirops corinnae | reverse complement strand
GAGTATGAGAATAATCAGAAAGAAACAGGAGAGAGACTCTGCCTGGCATAGAATGAAGGACAGAAGGAAGGGTAGAGAGAGGAGAGGAATGAACTGGATTCCTTACTTCTAAGGTCCCTTCCAATCCTGAAATCCTGTCACTCTGAATGGGAAGCCTTATGATCATGAGTTGAATGTCCAATAGATAGTCATGTTGTTAAATTTCAAAATAAAAGGACAATCTTAAATAAGTTTCCCAGGACCATGATGAGTTTTGCCAGGCCCACGATGAGCAAAGCTTATTTTTTAATCATTTTGCTGCCAAGGGAAGAACAGGTCCTACAAACACAAAGGCAAGAGGGCTAGCAGAAGGCTTTGTATTTCTTTATAATGCTTGCATGAAAGGAAACCAGACCACAGACAGTAGTAAAGGAGTCCTTACTTGTACAGGTCAGGTTGAGGCTGCTCACACTCGATCGTGGCTTGGAGGGTATCAATGGAATGAGCCGTAGTAAGCGAACTGGTATCACGGATAGCATATTGTGTCTGGGTGAAAGCAGAAGTAAAAACCCAAAAAAGAAAAAAAAAAGAAAGAATGAAAAAAGTGGGTCTATCTACCCATGGAATTCTAGGAACACGGTATGGCTCAGTGAGCCATTCTGGCAGAAGCGTACAAATACTGATGCACGGTACCCACAAATAAGTTGTACAATATTATTCTTAAAATGTGTCAGAGGTAATTAGATGCTCCCCCTGCTGCTTTGGGATTTCAATGATATTGAAGAACTTGAAACTATTCTCATGACCTACTGCTGGGAGATTTCAGTTTGCAGCATGCATGTAATTAACTAAGGAGCCCATGGAAAAAAAAATTCAATGTACTTATATTTTTATCCTATTCATGGAACTGAGTTCTATTATTACCCTCGCCACAGTGGACTGACTTGGCCCAACACACACAAACTAAGCAGCCGCCTCTCAATGTTGAAAATGCTCCAATTCTGCCAGGAGCAAGAACCAGCATTAGGAATGCCATTACCCAAATAGCTTTATTAATGAATTCTAAGAAGCTTCCAAGTGACTTCATTTGAGATTGAGGTGAGAGAGATTATGCGACTACTTTTATTCAGGCCTCTGGACCTTTCTTCTGCTATATATTATGTACTTGATTAATTTCACATGGAAAGTATGGCGCCAGTTGAAACATCTTATAAAGCCACCCCCACTCCCTCAACCAAGGCCTAATGCAGATACAAAAGACTCATCCTGGACGAAGGTTGGTGTCATTTTCTAAGTGGGATATTAAGGAAATGTCTGAGTCATGCTTAGCAGCCTAGCTCCAGAAATTGAACCCCACCCCTTCCTTTTAGCTCCTTCAGAGAGAAGTCATTTAAAAGGTTTCCATTCCAGACAGAGACTCAAAAATAATTTCAAGGTCCAGCTCAGTTCTATCTGTTTTTTAATCAAGAGAAAGTAAGAGGAAATTTCATGTCTGAATGTCCACACCCATATCTCCCTGTTCCTCTGTGACGTTACACCACTTTTCTGGGGCTCAGTTTCCTCATATGAAAAATGAGACGGCTGGACTAGATCACCTCAAAGGTCCTATCTGGCACCAAATTTATGATCCTATGACCTCATGACCTTGGTTAAATCACTCAATTTCCTTATCTATAAAATAAAGTGGTTGCCCCTGAGTTTCCATTTAGCTCCATAGCTATCATCTTATGATACTGAATACAATTAAATGCCATTTTCTTTAAAGGCAGAATGAGTACTTGGCACACAGTAGGCATCTACTGAAAGCTTCATGAATTCAACTGAATCTACAGTTTAACTGATGGCTAAGTCTCCAGTTCCCAAGCTCCAGGGCATGGTAGCATCACTTGAGCTAGAGGTCAGAGGAAGTCTCCTCTTCCTCCTCCAAAGACTCAAGGCATAAAAAGTCCTCTCTTCCCCATGGCTCTAAAGAGCTATTACACCATATAGAGTTGTCTGAGACAGGTTGGAGCTGACATTGCCAGAACCAACCAGGTGAGTATCTCATTCACTGGCTTGAGTAAATGTATTTTCACACATTCATAATTCTTCCCAACAATAATTTATGAAATTGTGCCCTAAGGGACTAAAAGGGAAGATCAAATTCCTTCAAATCATATTACTTGCACCCTGGGAAATAGGCCATTCTGTCAAAAGAGTATTCCTCACTTGGAAAAGATTCAACGTCAACACTAGAAGCCAGCAATGCAGCTCGGTGAAACCGTGCCTCAACTTTACCACCTTGGAATATGCTCATTACCAAGTTTTCACCAATTAGATAAACAGTCGCTAATAAATGTAGAAGGTCATAAAAATGTCAGTGCGGTTTGTTTTATAGCCTTGTATTTTTTTTAAACCAGCCTCCGCCCCACTTTGAGCGATTTATAACTGGTCTCACCTGCCTGGAGTCAGCTAGTTGCCAAGTCTATCCAACAAACATTTCCAAAAGGCCTCATACACCTGTCCTGTTCCCCAACTTCTCTCCACCCACGAGGCTATCACCTTGGTTTGAGCCCTATCACCTCTCACTTGGACTAATGGATTAGCCTCTTAATTGGTCTCTGCCACGACTGTCTCCCCTCTGCGATCAAGTCTTCAGACAGTTGCCAAAACAATCGTTTTGAGGTAAAGGTCTACCTATATCATGCTCCCACTAAAAAGCATCGAGAGCTCCCTACTGCCTCTAGAGCAGTGGTTCTCAACCTTCCTAATGCCACCACCCTTTAATACCGTTCCTCATGTTGTGGTGACCCCCCCCCCAACCATAAAATTATTTTCATTGCTACTTCATAACTGTAATTTTGCTACTGTTATGAATCGTAATGTAAATATCTGATATGCAGGATGTCTTTTCATTGTTACAAATTGAATATAACCCAAAGGTTGAGAACCACTGCTCTAGAGTCAACCCTTCAAGACCTTCGACACCATGTAACACTACTTCCCTTTACAAACTTTGTATTTTAGCCTGAACTTGACCTTCCATCGTCCAGCTTCCTGAGTTCTCACAGGTGATCCTCCATGCCTGGGATATATTCTTTCCTCACCCCACACTCTCAGAATCCTTGTCTTCCTTCAAGGTTCACCTTGGGGGTCACCCACCCGTGGGATGGTGAATAGGGCACTAGACTTGGAATCAAGAATACCTAAGTTCATATCTGACCTCAGACACTATGTAACTGTAACCCAGGGCAGGCAACTTTGACTCTCTATGCCTCAGTTTCCTCATCTATAAAATGAACAGATTGGCCTCAGTTTCTATACTTCATTTTGGCTTTAAATTTGTGATCTTCTGGAAAGCCTTCCTCGATTCTACCCCATAGCAGATGTCAGTGCCCTCTCTCCCACCTTATTTATCTAAGACCATGGGGTGTCCTTCCCAGTAGAAAGGAATTTATTTGAGAGCAAAGACTGTTTTGTTTTTCTTTTTGGAATTCCACTTGCACTACCTAAGCTGAGCACACTTGTGCAAAAGAAACTGGGGGTAAATAACCTCCAAGGATAACTGCACCAAAACTGTTTTCCAACAAGACCAACCAAGATGGCAGAAAAACACAAATTCCCTCTGAAAGATTAATTACCCTGAACTGAAAGCGAAAAATCAGAGTCCTTTTGCTACATTACCTTGCAGTTGGATTCCCCATCAAGACTGGCCGTTGTAACATAACAGGTCCCATCATCATTGCCTGATGACAGGAGGATAATATCACAAGGAAACGTTTCATCCGCATGCACCTCAACAATATCACCAACCTGGAAGGTAAAAGAATGATAAATAAGCTTAGCCCCTTTCAAAGCATTCATTCATTTTCTAGGTGGAATTCCCACTGGAGCAAGAGAGAATTCTATGTGCACAGTAGATTAGCCTCAAAAACCTCCCTTTTGGAACCAAGAGATTCATCAGTCTTGCATCATGGCAAGGTGGGGAAAATTGTACTGTGTGAATGACAAGAATCCTCCTCAGAGGTCATAAGGACAGAAGAGAAATCTTCTGGCACTTTAAGAGACTCATAGACTGCCCAGGCTGACCTTAGCCCTCTACCATTACATGGGGATCATGTTTCTCAACTCTTCTCTGTCCTGATTGACAATGATATCTTCCAGATACGTTCAAATGCCTTTATTTGTAAATGTGTTCAAAGAAAAGTCTGTGTGACAAATCAGGAAAGACACATTGGCTGAGGTGTTATAATTATTCTAGACTGGCTCTTTCTTTGCTGCCTGAGAGGAATTCGTGGTTAAGTCTATTTGATTCAGTAGGCATTTATTAAGCACCTTCTGTGTGCAAGTCCCTTTGCCAGACCTTTGGGATACAAGAACAAAACAAAACAATCCAAGACCAGATGGAACCTATACTCCACATACATTCCCTCCACCACTCCCAAGACATCATATATGAATGTAAAATAATTTTACCTATGGACCACTTGCCATACCCTGATAATCAGAACCAGAACCCTGAGAATCAATTCATTCTCATAACTACAGAGGACAGACAGGGGAGAGGTGGCAAACTATAGGTGTGGCATAGGGCATACACTGAGGGCAATGAGTAGGTACATTTTGCATTTGGGAGTGGAGGGTGGGGAGTAGGCTCCAGCCACTTGAAAGTAACAACAATGATTTTTAAAAAACATCAATAAAATATTTATTTTTAAACACAATAAGTGATTCCTTCATCTAGGAGTACACACACTCCCATAACAAAGGGAAGGAACCTTAGACAGGAGAGAACCTACGACAAAAATTCTACAGAAAAGCATTCCAAGAGCCTGGAGCTGCTTTATGACCAACTTGCAATGTATTACGCATCTTTAGCACTACTGATAAATCCAATGTCAGATTTTTTAAAAATACTTCAATTATTTAAAGCATTATTTAAATTATTCCTACTCAGGTTCAATTTCAAAGGGAAACATAAAACTCATAACCTCCATTACAGCTTTTGCTATAGTGACAACTGGGGTATTTTCCTGCAAAATCATCAATATGTAAGGTGCTAGAAGAGTGTGACTATTCCCTCCACTTGGTCCTCCTTGCCTCCTCCTCTTAGCACTTCCTTGAAGGCTCAGTTCAGGTGCCACATCCTATAGGAAGCCTTCCCTAATTCCCCCAAGATGTCATCACTCACTTCCATCTCAAGTGACAGAGTATGGAACCAATCTGCATACATATTGCATCCCCCAATAGAATGGAAACTCCTTGAAGGCAGGGGCTGTTGTTTCCTTTTTATTTTCATCTCTCCCAGTACCCAGCACCAGGCCTACCACAGAGGAAGCCCTTAATCAATCAACTAAATTGAATACAAATACAACAAGCTAAAAACTGGGTAAGAAGCAACAGGACTATGAAGAAGTCATCCTTGGACCTATAGATTCCCTTATCCAAGGCTTCCTGATCTGAGGCCCATGAGTTTGTTTTGTAAAACATTTTTTGAGAACTGCATTCCAATAGAATTGGTTTCTCTTGTAATACTGTATATTTTACTTGATGCTTTTAAACACATGATTCTGAGAAGAAGGCCATAGGTTTCACCAGACTGCCTGACAGATCCAGGACACCAAAGAGGCTTAGAATTTCTAGTCTAACTACATTCTACTTTCTAGCCCAATTGGCTACTCTTTGAACCTCACTTATGTCCAGTCCCCTCCCTCTCCCAGGCCTTTGTTCACCACATGCCATGAGCCTCATATGTAAGATGCCCAGGAAATGTTACTGATTGACTCCTTGACTCCAAAGGGCTTAACTTTGTACCTAGCATGCTACTGACAGACAAACATTTTCATATCATTACCTGACTTGCTATTCTTGGTTTTGAACAGGCATTGTGCCCAACTGCCTACTCTCATCCATTGAGGATTTGATTTGGATGAAGGCCCAGTATGCTACAGGTATATTTGCAAAGGTGAAGAAGGGATCTGTTTGAAAGTATGGCTTCATGCAACTCTTGACTCCAAGGATTTTTTTCTGCCTAGGTACAGAGAGCAGGCGATATCACATGAAATCAAAGAGGTAGGCCATCCTGTGCTCAAAAACATAGCTCTCCTCACATTCCATCAACTGTCTGGCAGAATAGGCCACTGAGTGGGAAGGCAGGAGACCCAGGTTCTAGATCTGTTCTGCCATGTGTTTTCATCACCTTTATCAAGTAACCTGCCTCCTCTAACCTCTGAGGTTAAAATCTAGGATGGTGTGAGCCTATGATTAAGGCCTCAGCATGCCTATCTATGCTGTTGTTCAGTTACATCCAACTCTCTGTGACCCCATTTGGGGTTTTCTTGGCAAAAATACTGGAGTGATTTGACATCTCCTTCTTCAGCTCAGTTTACAGATGAGGAAACTGAGTCCAACAGGGTTAAGTGACTTGCCCAGGGTCACATAGTTACTAAGTGTCTGAGGCCAGATTTGAACTCACAAAGATGAGTCTTCCTGACACCAGGCCTGGCACTGTCCACTGCAGCGCCACCTAGCCGCTCCTATTCTTATCTATAAAATGAGGGAATTGGACTTAAAACAGTAGTTTTCAACCTTTTTCGTCTGAGGACTCCTTTATTCTCTTAAATATTAAGAACACCCCCAAAGAGCTTTTGTTTATGTGTTGCAGCAATATTTACTGCATTCAAAATTTTAAAAATATTTACTAAATCAGAAATTAAAATAATAAAAGAATTTTGACCTCACAGACCATCCAAAACAGTGGTTCTCAATCTTTCTAATGCCTTGACCCTTTAATACTTGTATGTGGGTGTATCTGCATGTGGACGGACCCGCCTGGAGACAGATAGAGGAGAGGTGTCTCCATTCCTAAGACCATCAGAAATATGTGTTTTCCAATGGTCTTAGGCGACCCCTGTGAAAGGGTTGTTCGACCCCCAAAGGGGTCATGACCCACAGGTTGGGATCCGATCTAAAAGTTTGTCTGAGGGAGCAGCTACTTTCCCTGAGAGGGTTAAGGTTTGCTCTCACCTTAGATAGCTCTCGTCCAATCAATACTTAGCTGAGATTAGCCTCAGTGATCAGATGGACTCAGAATGGGGGTGGAGAAAGAAGCTACAAAGCAAGGGCACATGTGATGAAATCATGGGATCTCAGGCTTTGAACATTACATACAGCAGCCTAAGGGGATGAGAAGGTTGGCAGAGTAAAAGATGAGGAAGAGGGAGGCAGGGAAGGTGCAGAAGGCCCAAATTGCCAGTCTGTTTGTGGCAGCTGCTGCCTGGACCTTTGGGGATCATAGGATCCTAGATCTATCCTGAGAAGGGACCTCTGAAATCAAGTAGTTCAACTTGTTCATTTTACAGCGGAAGGAATTGTGGCCCAGGGAACTGAAATGACTTACCCAAGATTACACACAGGATCATAGCTCTAGGGCTACAAGGGACTGTAGAAAGTCACCTAAGCCAACCTCCTCATTTTGTAGGTGGCAAAACTGAGGCCCACAGATGTCAAGTGATTTACCCAAGGTCATGCAAGAAGCATCAGAAGTAACATCTGAACCCAGGTCCTCTGACTTCCCTACTGTATTTTATGCTCTATACTGCCAATGCAAGATTGGGATGTCAGGAGTATTCTGAAAGGGTGGGATAGGGGAAGGGAGGAAGTGTATGAGATAAAAATAAGAATCCGAAAATGAAGAATTCAGAGAAATTTGCGAAGACTTATAATGACCTTGTACAAAGTGAGGTAAGAAGAACCAGGAGAATAATTTAGATGGTGACCACAATAATGTAAAAAAAGAAATGCAGAACTCTAAAGCCATATCAGTACAGTGACCTACACTGCCAAGGTGGTGATTTCTTTCATTCCAAATATGAGAGGTACACAATTCTTTGTTAACAGGAAAGGATTTTATTGCAGAAGGGGGCAGGAATTCATTGGAATATGACCAGTAATGGTTTAAAAAGGGCATCAATAAAACATTTATTTTTTTAAATGTTTTAAAAAGCATAAAATTCCTATTCTCAGGTAACTCTTTCCCATGATTCCCTGCATTGCCTCCATCTTTGGTTTGTTTCAGGGGTCAACTAGAACCTAGCCAATAATTACCAGAAGCCTCATACACCAATCATAGATTCAACAGGAGTTGGGAGTATGGGGAAGGAATCTCCCATGAGCTGCAACTCATTTAGGGTGTCTCTGAGCATCCCTGAACAAGGCCCAAAAGATACTTGTAGCCATGAGTGTGCTGAAGCCAGTTCAAACAGGTTCATGACAGCTGAGTATTACGTTTTCAGTGTAAGCATTTACACTTTAGAAATCATGAAATGTTTTGTTGCCAGGCTAGGAAAATGTTAAGAATGCAAATTAAAGTTAAAAGTGTATCAGAGCTGATTGTGAAACATTTAACAGTACACTACTGGAATCAGGAGCACCTGAGTTCAACTCCTGCCTGAGACACTTCTCTCATGGACTTTTTTTTCTTTTTCCCCCTCTTCCTATCATGTCTTCTCCCTCTCTTGATAGGTGGGTAGAAGGAAAGCAATTTCTATTAGCATTTAAGTTTTAAGCCTTCAAGGCACACAAATATATTCCTTTCTTAAAAAAAAAAAAACCTCACCACTATGTAATTATGGTGATCAATTTCAGGAGGTTCCAGAGATGAGTAGAATAAGACTCCTTTTGCGGTGACTATAGGTAAGGGTTTTGGCATTCCACGTCAGAGGCAGTAACTGCGTGGATCTTAAGGGAAGGATCACTGGGGTGCAGGGAGGGGGAGAGCAGAGTATATCTGGAAATGTCTATGATGTGTGTTTTCTTTTTAAAGACATCAATAAATCTTTAAAAATAAGGAAATCAATGAATGAAAATCGCAAAGTTACCTTGATAGCTTCACTCTCTTTCTTCACTCGCTTTGCTTTTTCAATAACATAGACAATGCTTTTATTTACTTCTTTGTCAGCTCGGTGTCTAAGCCAGTCTTCATATCCCTAGATGCAAAAAAACCAACTCCCCAATCAGTCTCAGAGAATGAAGCAAAGACATTAGCAAATTCAGCCAGCCCCTTGCAAAATGAATCATCAAGCTCTCCAGTCACACTTTAGACATCACCCTCCTGGGGAATCTTGTCACCCGGGGAACATTCCAAAGATCCAAGACACCAGATAACACAAAGCAGACGCACAATCAGGTTGGCCCTGATGGAAATAGCTTAATTGTTTTTAAATGGTCTGTATTACCAAGATAAGTGGAAATGCATTGGAAACTCAGGCATATAAGGAAACGTGCGGTAGAATGTGATGTAGCTATCAAAAATGACAAGTGACTATGCTGGCTTGATTTATGAAACTGTGTATATGGAGAAAAAAAAACAAAAATGAGAAACACAAAGGAGCACGTGTATAGCATGGCACAGTGAAGAGTACCAGACTTGGAGCCAAAAAACCTGAGTTCAAATTCCACCTAGGATACTAACCTCCTGTGTGACCATGGCCAAGTGACCTGAATTCTCTAAGCTTCTGGCAACACTCTGAAATTATCTGCTAAATTAAAGAGGCTACTTAGATTGGTGGCATAAGCTGCCAAACCAGAGGCTAAAATCATAAAACCTTGACCTACTGACTTATACTGACAAGACATTTAAGAAACATTACTTTGAGATAAATAATAATTTAGTGCTATTTGTGACACAAATGTTATTATTCCCATTTTACAGATAGGGTAAGTAAGGAATGAGGGGGGAAATAACTTGATGTGTTTAGGATTCTAGTGCTATAGCTGTTTAGTCATTTTTTGGTCATGTCTGACTCTTCATGACTCCATTTGGAGTTGGGGTTTTTGGGGCAAAAATATAGGAGTAGTTTGCCATTTCCTTCTCCAGCTCATTTTACAGATGAGAAAACTGAGGCAAACAGGGTGAAGTGACTTGCCCAGGGTCACACAGATAGCAAGTGTCTGAGGCCTATTTCAAACTCAGGAAGAGGAGTCTTCCTGACTCTAGTCAATGGCAAAATGGGAGGGGGGGGAGTTTAGATCAAGCCCCCCTCACTCGAACTCTTGTCTTCCTTTTACCAGAACAGGCTTGGGCTTCAAAGTGTTTGGGGTCCTTTTTATCCCCCCTGGACAGACCCTGTAATCATAAGACTCCAGATCTGGAGCTGAAGAGTACCTTAGAAACCAGCTGGTCATAGGATTTTAAAGATACAGCGAGAAGGGACCTCAGCAACCATCCTGTTCAACCTCTTACTTTATGCAGATAGGAAAACTGAGGCTCAGGCTAAGTAAAGTGCCTTCATTCGTTTTCACAAACTAAGAGTAACCAGGAGAGTATTTGCTTTCCTTTTTTGCCTTTTATCTGGAACTGATGGAAGGAAGGAAGAAGTTCAGAGCTGCATCTGCTATCTGGGGCTACCAAAGTATGATCTCTTGTCTCGTTCTGCAGATAGTGGCTTTTTACTGCAATGATCCCTGCTACCTTTCAAAGACAGCTGCTTGAAAAACGGAATGAGGAAGGTGAACTCTGTGTATCTGAGGTCTGAGAAACCCGTCATAGTTCAGGAGCCCAGATAATGACACATACCTCTGTGCTCTGAACAGAGAGGCAGCACGTTACATGCATGGTCACTATATTACATATGTGGCCACTGTATTGGGTTTTTCTTTTCTTAACTGCCTTTCTTTGTTATAAAAGTGAGGGGCAAGGGGGAATTGGGGAGAAAGAAATCGATCTAGAAGTGAATGTGATTTTTAAAAACACATCCAATAAAACTTATTAAAAAGAAAATTTCCTAAGCATTTCTTTCTCTCCCTCCCTCCCAACCCTTTTTTCTTTCCTGTGGGTTGTATTCAATCTCTTCCTCTTCCTTTTGGCAATTCCAGACAATGGCTCCAGAGGGTACTTCTAGAGATGCCCATGAAGTGACCAGGGGATGAATGTTAATTGAGAGAAGATAAATCGGGAACGGCTTTTGAAAACTATACATGGCTATTCTTGGAAATAGCAATTCAATGATGTTTAAGAAAATAATCTTTGACAAATAAACTGTCATTAAATGAAAAAAATAATCTTTGCAGCCCAGAGGGGTGGAGGAGAAAGGGGTGGACAGGACAGATTTGAGGGGAAACCATCCTTAAGGTCTTTATTTAGCAGCCAAGGGCTTCATAAAATATTCCTGCCATACCCTAGAGGCAGGAGGAACCCTGAGAGGAAAGAGAGGGATCTAGGCTGCTCCCTGCTGCTAAACAGAGCTCAGAATAGTTGCTTTCTTTGGATCTCTTTTTTAAGTGTCTCGATAAATCACTGTCGAACAGTATATTTTTTAATAAGCTGAGTACCCAGAACTGTCAAGGTATATTTGAAGGATTTCAAGTCCACTCATTCTCCCAATCCCCCCAAGTCAACATTTAGTTTGCAAAAGTCACTCCCAGAGGCAACGGAGTTCCCCTGCCCTGAGAAGAGAGCTCGAAGGCCAGCTCTCAACACCACTGACCGTAGCCAGTGCCCGATGAAGAATACAAATGACAGCTGACAGTGGCTAAACCCCAAGGGAAAATTTGGGGAGGACACAGATGGGAGTCGTTCAGGATAACTAACCACGGACTGATGGCAATCTGTACCATTGGAAGGAATGCCTACCTTGGGGATGCAGCAAATCTCATGGGATTTTCTGATTAATCACTGACGTATACAGGTTGATAATGTGCTGTGTGTCCACTATGACATACATTTTCACAACAACCCTGGAAGTGAATGCTTTTTTTTTTAACATGTTAGACTTTTTTGTCCAAAACCTGTTTTAATTCCCAGTTACCACAATGAAGATAAGACATGTCATCTAAAATAGTCTTGGAATCTTGGAGAGTTGCCTGAGCTACTGAGAGATTAGTGATTTGGTCAGGATCACACAACCACTTGACTTGAACTCCAGCCTTTGGGATTCCTATGTTGACCTTTGGTTCTGCCTCACTACACCTCTACTGTAGACAAGTACTACTGGCATTATTATCCCCATGTTACAGATGAGGAAACCAAGAATGATGAGAAGTGACTTGTGCAGGGTCACATGGCTACTAAGTATCTGAGGTAGGATTTGAACCCAGGCTGCTCTAGACTCCCAAGTTCAGCCTCTCTAGGCCTACCTACAGAAGGACCTATGCTTATTTAATCTCCATTCCCAGCTAAAGATGACAGAAAGGGATACAATAGAAGAGTTGTTCTTCATTTGGAAATAAGCAGGTAGGGTGGGATAGGGAATATGGGGCCAGACTTGGAGTCAGGGAGACCCAAGCTCAAGTCTTAAATCTGATACATCCTGTCCATTTGACCCTGAAAAAGACCCTTAACATCTATAATGCTCTAAGTTTACAGATGGAGTGCCAGGGGGTCAAATAGCATTGCTGAACGGAGTTTTCACACTGGGAGTTCCCCACCCTGAAACAATCACAGGTTCAGCTAAAACAAAAATGAAAGAAAGGCAGGAACAAGAAGGAAGATAATTAGCTCCCATTGCAAGACCATTCTGGAGCTCTGGTTCAATATTCAATAGGGCCTTACTGGGCAGGAGAGGAGCAGAGAGAGCTCGGGACTGTGACTAGGAGACAAGGCAGCTGTATGGAAGCTAACGTGCAATGCAAGCCCCCAATATGGGCTTCCCCTGGTGGAGGTGCGTGTGAGGTATGCCATATGTTATTTACATGAAGAAATGTTGGGTTACCTGTTTAATGGCAGTGACAGTTATCACGAAGAAAAGTGGGAGTCCACTGGTCACTGGGCTGGTTGGTGTATCTACCGTGACCTAAGTGCAGAGAGAAATCCAATTTAGAACAAAACAGAAATAAAGCATAATAAATTGAAATGAGTACTGGATTGATAATCAAAATTCCAAGGTTCAAATCTTGGCTCTCCCACTATCAGTGTGACCTTGGGTAGCCTCAACTATAGTCAGTCAACGAGCATTTATTAAGCACCTACTATGGGCCAAACTCTGCTATACATTGGGAACACAAAGAAAGGTAAAAACACAGTCCCTTGCCTAAAGGATTTCACATGCTAATTGGGGGATATAACACACCACTTTCCCTCCCTGGGCCTCAGTTTCCACTTCTGTAAAATCAGGGGGGATTGGATTAAATAGCTTCTGAGGTCCCTTCCCACTCTGAAACTATGATCCTACCATCCTAATTTATACGGTCAGAAACACACAGACCAAACCCTGTTAATTTTCTAGGACCGAGGTTGAGATCAATTTTCATTCAAACCAAAGCCAGTAGCTCTAGCAGGCCAAATCCAGGGATCAGCCTGCTAGTGATCTTGACCCCAGCACAGTCATGAGGCTTCTGCCTTAGGAGTATAGTGGGCCATTCCTCATGCAACAGGAGGCTGTGGGCCCGATACCAAGTGAGCCACCCACTGGCTTCACGCGTAATGAGACCTGCTTCCCACCCTCTTGAAGATTATTCATGCTTGGGAAATCACTGGGAGATGGCAGAGCCTTTACTATGTGGGACCTCAGCAATGGATAAAAGGCTGCAGAGAATGTCTGTGTTTCCTAGCATAACAGAACACTGGGTGCCAATGAGGTCATTTTGTCTTTGCCAGGAAGGCCTCCCACTTCTATTTGGGGACAAGGTGTAAAAAAATGACTTCAAATGGGAAGAGCTTGATTTCTTTCACAGAATCTGGAATGGTGGATAAAGTATTGGACTCAGAAGACCCAGGAAGACCGTGTTCAAATTTCAACTAGGCCATACGTTAGCTTTAGGACTTTGGCATCTCATTTAGCCTCAGTTTCCTTCTCCATAAAGTGAGAAGGTTGGACTAACTGCCTCTGAGGTCTCTTCCAGCTCTTGACTGAGGATAGTATGAATCTGAGAAACCCAGAGTTGGAAGGGGCTCTAGTCCAAGCATGTCTGAACAAGGATTCCCCTACAATGACTCCAACACATGAATGAGCAGCCACTAAGGGGAAATGAGAAGTGAAGGAGAATCCCTGCCCTCCCAAGGCACTCAGTCCATCAAACCTGGGGATAGCTCTGGTCAGGGGGAAGTTTTTCCTGACAATAAGCTTAGATCCAGCTCTTAGCAATCCTGTGCATTCAGTTCTGCCCTCCAGAGCAAAGAAGAGCAGCAATTCCAGAGTCAGAGGATATGGGTTCAAATGGCACCTCTGATGCACCTCTACATGTATGATATTGGGCAAGTCACGTAAGTTCCCTAGGCCTCAGTTTTCCCATCTGTAAAATGAAAGATCAGACTATATGACATCTGAGATCCCTCCCAGATTTCAAGCTGGACCTTACAACTGTCAGAGTTTAGAGAATCCTAGATTGAAAGTCAGGCCCATAAAAGGCAGTTTAGCCAACAAGAGATGCTTTTTTTGGGG
>JAQQSV010006220.1:0-14336 GCA_028646515.1 Pseudochirops corinnae | reverse complement strand
CCTAGCAAACAAAACTCATCCATTTGCAAATCTGCATGGGTACATCTCATTTAATTTGACCTCAAATCTGACCACTGGTTGACATTATGATGTTTCAGGGCTAAAACCACCCTCCCCCCCTTCCCTCCTGCTGTTTGTCCCAGTGAATTATGGGCAAAACACATGTGCAGTTGATGTGAAGGGTGCATGTCCCTTTAAGTATTAGTCATGCCCTGGCTCCTCCCAGGTCCCTCCCTAACTCCACCTCATACCCCTAATTAGCCTAATGAACTTATGATTGACAGTCTTAGGCCTTAAAAACTGTGTTTCACTTCCTGCTCTTTGCAGGTGGCTTTTTCTAGCAGGTAGGCATTCTAGCAGGCCATCTGCCCGCTGCAGAGCATCATACTTCCAGGCTTTCTCTGACCGCCCTCCCCCCCCTTTTGCACCTTGCAAGCTTTTCCTAGCCAGGTTTCCTCACCCTATCCCTTTTTGCCCTGTGAATCAATAAAACTTTTATAAATCTGCCAAAGGACAACTGAGCCTGTAATTCTTTTCAGACACGAACCTAGAAAGGATTTCTCATTAGAAATCCCCCCAAACCTATCCCTCATCAGTGAGATTTCTAATAAGCAAAAAAACAATACCCTCCAACTCTGGAAAGGGTAACATGAGGTGGGAATTAAAAGAAAAGAAACATTAAAGCAGTAGAATAAAATAACATTCTCTTCCCTTAAAAATAATTATTTCAGCATATTCTCAAAGGAACAAAACAATTTTCTTTAGTTTTACAGGTTACCTTTTGACTCAAGATTGAATCAAACTGTGCTTTATATTTATGACTAATTTCTGAATGACAGCAACCCCCAATGGACTTCTCTTTTCTGCTAGATAAGACTTAATAGAAATGGGAAGGGAAAAGAGGCAACGTAGGACACTGACTAGTGCCTTGGACTCAAAATCCTCTTGTGTCATTTAATAATAGCTATATGAAGCTGAACTTAATCTTTTAAACTTTCTGGGCCTCAGTGTCTTCATCTGGAAAATTAAAGAATTAGACTAGATGATACCATGATACTGAGTTGTTTTCTTTTTAAAGTTGGCATTTATTCCCAATTTGATAGTGATATTGGTCAACTCTCTAAAGCAGCGGTTCTCAACCTGTGGGTCGCAACTCCTTTGGGGACTGAATGACCCTTTCACAGGGTCATTTCTGATGGTCTTATGAACTGAGACATCGCTCCTCTATCCGTCTCCAGGCGGGTCTGCCCACATGCAGACACCCCCACATACGAGTATTAAAGGGTCTCACATTAGGAAGGTTGAGAACCACTGCTCTAAAGGCTTTCCTCTCAAAAGACTTGTGAACTGCTGTTCTTCCTCATTTATGTTCCAAACCTCATATATACCAAGCTCCTCCATCCCTTAAATCAAACTTCTAAGTACAAAACCAATCTGCAAAGTTCTTTTTTTTTATCATCAGTGATTCATCTCATGCCTGTGTTCTCTACTATGACAACCATCACCATGATAGTAAGCCACATACAACCCTACTGCCCCAAGCTTTGAACAGTCCCCTCTGTCCACAAAGTTCAAATGACCCAGGGAATTCCACTTACCTCCGAGGACTCCGGAGGCATTTTCAACTTAGAGAGTTTGGCTTTGGCAGTCCCTTTAAAATCTGGTATTTTCTCATAGGAATGTCCATGGTAATCCTCAGGCAGTGATTTCAGTTCAGGTGATTCACTTGGTGCTTGATCCTGACCATCCATGGGCCGAACATATGCCGTAGGCTTCTGCTGCATGGCTGTGGTTTTTGAGGGCAGGGAGGGAGGGGGGAACGCTTGAGGAGGAGGCTGGGAAGTTGGTATCCCTAAGCTAGGGACTACAGCCAAACTATGAGGCAGTGTCTCTTCCTCTTTAGACTCTAGTGCTAGGTGCATGGGAGATTTAGCTTGGACACAGCTCTTACTACCTTTGCTGCTTCCCAGCATCCTAGACGCAGCTGGTTGGTTGGAATGTCGAGATGCCAACGGTACAACTGAGGAAGACAATGCAGATGACAAGAGAGAACCTTCCACCTCCAGGGCTGAGCCTGAAAGCTCCATACTAGGGATTCCTTCAGGCTGGCGCTCATCTTGCTTACTCTGACTCCTACAATGGCGGTCCTGACTGTTGTAGTACTTTCCTTGGTGCTGAATGCTGGACACACCATCACTTTTGACACGTAAGCTCAAGGCTGGTTCCATTCTTGACTGAGTTGCTTTTGGACAATGAGAAGGGATGTAAATAGAAGGCCCAGAAGCAGGAGTTTTAATAGCTTGGTGATGGACACTATGGAAAAATGATAACTGTGGAATACTATTAGTCTTCTCAGGATAAAATAAACATCTAGATTTTCCTTGGGGGGTTAAAGGGATGCTACTTTCTTCAGGGATACCAAAGAGATTTGGGTTTTTGGTACTGATCAATTCCTTGACTTCTTCATAATTACCCAATGTATTCTGAATCCTACTGGACAACTCATCTCCTTTGCTAGTCTGAAAGAAAATTAAATAGAAAAGTGTCACAATTAAAAACTCCTTGACCCAGAAAGCTCACTGAATATTCATAACAGCATTTCTTTTTGTGATAGCAAAGAACTAGAATAAAAACAAGCTGTATATTGACTGGGCCATGGCTAAAATAACTGTGGCATGGGAATGTAATGGAAACGTATCCCTGTTAGAAATAATGGACTTAAGGAATTCAGAAATTCAGGGAGAAGTTTCACTTACTAAATGAAGTAAACAGAAGAAAGCAAACAACAAAAACAATGCAAAGTGATCAGTCAGAAGGCCCTGCATACCATGTAATTTTAAGGACCAAGCTCAGCCCTGAAGAGATGAGTACTTCCCTTACTTCTTTGCAGAGGTGGCGACCCTACCCATGGCCCATACAATCAAACTGGGCCGATCTGCTGGTTAATTCTGCTGAATTATTTCCCTCCCCCTATCTTTCTTATTTGTTGTTTCTTACAAGGGGATGGCTCTCTAAATAGAGAAGTAAAAATTAAAGAGAGATAACAAAAAAGAAAGGCAAATTGCTTGATCTTCCAGGCCAAAGTTATCAGGGAATGACCATTCGTAGTTCCACGACTTCTGGAATCTTAGTCATATAGTATGCATAGTTTTCTTAATTCTTTTAACTTAATCTACATGCTACTACAATTTAGACTTTTTTCGCCCTAACTTAACAATTGTGACCACTGTACAAACTGAATTACACTAAATTCTGTTCAGCACATGGCTTAACAAGTACATGGTAAGTACCTTGTAGGGCTCTCCAAAGAGAGGTGCGTTCACAGGGAAGGACTTTTTCTCTTGGTGAACCTCCTGGTTACGTCTCTCCTTCTCTCTAATTCGAAGTAAGTTTCTATCTTCATTATACAGGCTGCTCAGGTGCCACAAAGGAACACAGAAGGGAAATTACATCAGTGCCTAAGTGTTTAAAAGCAGAGCAGAGATACAGACACAAAATCTAACACTCTTCTTTTAAAGCTTGATTACTTTTTGAGAGCAAACCAAGCAAAAGAACCACTGGACAAAATGCTGTCCCAAGGAATGATATATCAGAAAGAAACTTGTGGGTTCACTTTGAGTCCGCATAAAACCTACAAGAGCTGACTTAGAACGGAATTCTGTTCTGAGGAGTGGATGGGAATGCAATAAAATTAAATGGATTTTCTCTATCTTGTGTATGTATGAAATTAGGAGCACGGCATAAATGCTTGAAGAAGACAAAAAAGAAATGAAAACCTTGAGACCAAATTCTTCTACTGTCAAATTTTACAAGGGCAATGCAGTCACCTAGCTCAACTCATTTTAATGAGTTGGGGAAACAATCCCAGGGAGATTGATTTTGTCAAGATCACACAGTCAGAAAAAAGCATATTTTCAAAGATCTATATGGAATTTTTTTCCTTAAAAATAAAAACAAACACAAAACAAAAACTGCATTGATGTCAGGACCAATGCAGTTAAAACATGATATGATGGGGCAGCTAGGTGGCACAGTAAATAGAGTACCAGTCCTGGAGTCAGGAAGACCTGAGTTCAAATCCGGCCTCAGACACTTAACACAAAAACTAGCCCTGTGACCTTGGGCAAGTCACTTACCCCCAACTGCCCTACCTTCCCCCTTCCAAAAAAATAAAAAAAAATATGATGTACATTACCCAGGAGCAATGTGGGTAGAAAAAGTCACCTAAGAAAATTGTCTTTTTCATACCATCCAGGTCACTACCATCCTTCTAGTTCTCAGATTTGCAACCCTGACATTACTTGGAATTCCTCATTTTGCCTCACTCCATGGAGGACAGCAGTTACCAAACTTTGTCATTTCTACCTCAATGACTCTATCCCAACCATACCAAGACTCTTCCCCTTCAGATCATCATTACGTCTGTCCTGGACTACTGTAATAAACATCTTCTTGTTCTCCTTGCCTCAACCAAGAAATGATTTCCAAAAGCAGCAGCAATCTTGTACCACCTCTCTCCCCTCTACAATCCATCCTGATGCTGCTGCCAAAGAAATCTTTCTAAAACATGTCATTCTGCTATACAAGAAACTCCAATTCTACCTAAGAAAATGACCGACCCTATGAAATAGTTGCTGTTTTTACAATTTACAATTGCAAACTGTATTGTATGTTTTTCCCCTGAATTTAACGTAAGGAATATATAATAAATACTACAATGATTCTATGCTTACTTCAAGAGAAATAAGTTAAAATTGCTTCAGATTCTGCAGAGACACCTTACCGGTAATAATATAAAAAAGGAAAAAAATACATTCTGAGATTTCTAGATGAAGAGAATATATGAGTAAAGCAGACAATGGAAACGTCACTTTGTTCACTGGTTGGTTGATATGCATCTCTATTCCTCATCTTACTATGTAGGTGACCCCCCTAAAGAGTAAGCCTGTGGAGGAAAAGCACTGGCAGGTTGTACCACATTATAAAGGCTTTGAGAATGGTCCCGCTAACAAATTGAGTCACTTTACTGAGGCCCAGTCTAGCTAATTATGGAGATACACATCATTAGTAGGCAGGCTACCTGATGACAAATGTGGGTGGGGGCATGCAGACAGTAAGCCACGTAACAAAGAGAAATTTAAAATGACTATGTCAAATGTATGCAATGATAGTCACTTCAAAGCAGAAAACGGGCAAGGGGCACTAAGGCTCACATTTTTTAGACCATCAAGATCTTAAATGTAATGCTGTCCTGTGACCAACTAGGGGACATACTGCTGGAGTAGCTTGATCATATCATGGTTGACCTTCTGGCTATCAAAGAAAGCAGACCTTAACAGGATATCTGGTACCTCACCCATACTACTGACTGACCAGAAGAACAAAGTTGTAACTAAATGGAAAGACAGCTCACAGATACTCTTTGGAGAGGCAAAGAAGGAACTGATGGGTTGGTTTCATCAGATGCTGGAAGTTAAAAGAAACATTATTTCATGGGACATTTGGTCATCACATCCTGAACCACAAATAAGTATTTGGGGGAAATAAACTCTACCATAAACAATTAATAATAACAGTTAGTGTACCAATATAAGTTCCATAAAAAAAAGTGAGTAAGTGAATTTATTTTGTACTCACTCACTACCTGTAAAGCACTATGGTAAGCTGTAGGGATACAAACAGGAAGGAAAGACAATCCCTGCTCTCACAGAGCTCACATTCTAATTGATGGATAATACATAGAAGGTTTCAGTTTAAAGTCGGGAGTAAGGGTCCCAAGGTCCTTAGGGCACAGCACCGGAGGAGATGATAATGCCTATTCTTTAATGTCATTTTCCACTGACAATATGCTCAACTACCAACAGTACCAAGGGCTTTGGTGGCAAGAACCTTTTGGAGTCTTCAAAGGATATGACTTTCAGACTTGCAGGAGCAGTTGGCAGAATGCATCTCCACAGAGGCGGCTTTCCAGGATGATGGGCTAGAAGTAACGCTGCTCCAAAGGCTCTTGGAAATGTCTCTCTCAAGGTCTGAGGAGAAATGCTGCTGAAGGTGGGACTCGACTGGCATATCCTGCCTCCTACCTCTTCCTCAGAGCCCCTTGTAACTTCAGCAAGGCTAGACTGCTTGCCCTGGGTATTGCAGCTGGTAGGATGGCTAGCCCTTCTCCAGAGAAGTAGCCTTCCCCGCCCCCGGTGATGGCTATGCGGGCTGAACTAGAAACAAATCAGGGGTCTGTGGCATATTGGCTCTTCCCAGGTTCCACCATCCCCCTATTGGTGGTAGTTGGTCAACAGTTACTGTTGGTGATGATCCAGATCAAAAAGTTGTTTTGTCTAATAGCATTTCTGTTACAACAGTCTCTCAAATTTCACAATAGAAGAGAATTGAGAAATATAATTACATCAAGAAAACTTCAAATGACGACAATTACATTTCCAAATTATCCCATATAAAAATCGTTAATCTTATTACCTTTGGCATTTTAAAACCGCTTCAGAGTTACCAGGTACGGAACAATTACCTTCAATTAAAGAAATAATAATAATATAGTGCCTGGCATATGCCAGTCACTTCGTTTAGCATTTTTCAAGCATCCTATTATTTTGATCCTCAAAAATGGGAAAAAATACATGGGAAAGTATGGTCCAGGAAAAAGATATGATCAAAGATTACATGGAAGCTTCATACCTTGAATACTTTCTTCAAAAAATGAATGGAGAAAAAAAAATGAATGAATAGGCAGCATGCTAAGCAAAAAACTAACACAAAGAATGTTTGTTTGGTTTTTAAAGCATTTTTTAGTCTATGCCAAATTTAGAAAAGAGTTCCATCCTTAAGCATAAGGACCCCGGCAGGTCACAATACTGACTTAGTTGTAAAATGTAAAGTTACCTCTGTTTTAGTCCATTTTTATTAATTATGTTAAGTATTTCCCAGTTTTTGTCCCCATGTATGACAGTAGATGATAAGCAAAGAAGATTTCAGCTATAAGTCAAATGGAAAGGTCCCAAGGTCCTTATAGTAAATGTCTTTTCTTTAATGTCATTTCCACTGATAAATTAAATAGGCATTTAAACAGATGGGAAAAGACATTACTGATGGGATTTATTTCTAAATCTACTATCAGAATACTATCAATTTATCTAAGATCAGAATTAGTTAAAAAACAAAAAGAGTGAGAAAACAAGACAATGTACAATGAAAAACTTTAACAGAATTATTGAAACAAATTGTCGAAAATAAAGATTGGGAAACAAGCAAGATAAATGATATTGACTATAATAATTTCATCAGGGAGTTAAAACAATGCAAATGAACTGCCACAAGAAAGAGACCAAAAGAGCACATAAGTTAGCAAATACTTAACTTGTAGACAAATGGAGAGAAATGATTTGCAAAAGCATCACCATATTAGAAAACAAATTGGTTAGTAAAAGCATATAAAAAAGAATGATGGGACATTTATGAGCACTATCAACCCATAAAGAAGAAACAAACACTGGAAAGTAAAACTGGCTTAAAGACAACAAGGCAAGACATCAAACCAAGCAAAGTCATCCCCTTCAAAGGGCGTTCAAAGACAAAAATTGGAAGCACTACAAATAGAGGAAAAATGGAAGAGCAGCATAAACCTTTTCTTTTCTTTTTTCTTTTTTTGCTTTTTGGAGGGCAACTGGAGTTAAGTGACTTGCCCAAGGTCACAGGGCTAGTTTTTGTGTCAAGTGTCTGAGGCTGAATTTGAATTCAGGTGCTCCTGACTCTAGGAGCTCTATTCACTCACTGCGCCACCTAGCCGGCCCCTGGCACAAACCATTTCAACACAACAAGGTAGAACCACTACACTTGCAACTTCACAGTCCGTGAATTGCTAGCAAAGGACATAGAAATGCACTGAAGACATAATAAAAGGTCAATGAAGGAGCAACATGCAAGGTGTTAGAAGAATATACCAACAGCATGGGAAAAATACAGAAAAGGGTGTCCAATCAAACATTAATAGCTACCAACAAAATATGCCAACTCCCCCTACTATACAAAATCTTAGAGGCATCTAATACAAGATTTGGTGGTGTCTAGGTGGTGCTGTGGATAGAGATGCCAGACCTGGAGTTAGGAAGACTCGTATTCCCAAGTTCAAATCTGGCCTCAGACACTTACTAGCTATGTAAACCTGGGCAAGTCACTTAACTCTGTTTGCCTCAGTTTCCTCATCTGTAAAATGAGCTGGAGAAGGAAACAATGAAGCCACTCTAAATTCTTTGCAGAGAAAATCCCAAATAAGGTCATAAAGAGTCAGACATGACTGAAATGACCGAACAACAATGCAAAGATTTGAGAGCATCCTCAATGTGGGCATTATTAAGCAACAAGAGAACCCTCAAATTGATGTAAATCACGAATCTTTACCACCTTGTTTAACTAAAAGATATAGAGAATATTACATCCTGTTGTATTAACTGTTTATTAATTAGCAAAAAATTGATTCTATAGAATTAAAATATTGCTTTCAGATTCTTTTTTACATTAAGGTACCTCCCATCCATTCACCAAAATTATTCAGGATTCCTTAGAAGATGGAACAATAGAAATAACCTTGTTAAATGATGTGTTTAATTAATAATAAACATCAGGAGAGGAATAAAATAGAGACAAGTATGCTTACCAAAGGCATTCATCACTGTGATGGAGGCAATCAAGCACAGATTCCAGGTCAACAGAGACTTTTTGTGTATGGTGAGGTCTTCCCATACTCCTATTTGTGGAAAGCATCAAATTTTGCTGTTTGCATGAAGTCCAAGGACACTGCAGAGCCTCCTGAAGATCTCTAATCCCTCAAAAAAGTTTTGGCTGACCATCTATCCACATAGGAAAAACTAAGTGGATGAAAAATGTCTATTGGTCAGATTTCCATATGCAATTAAAAGGTATGGTGTCCTATAAAGCCTGTCCAATAGTATGTATAACTTAGACAATACAGATGCACAATGAGAAGAGAATAGGCTGGACAGCTTTTGGGAAACAGCAAAACCCTTTCATTGACTCCAAATTTTTTATAAAGTAAAGTTCCACCTTCTCAATGCTAATATTTTCTCAGCATTGTTATAAGTCAGCAAGACATAGAACACTATCACCTCCAAAAAATAAAAAGATCACACAGAGGGCAATGGAGTAATGTGAAATGGTTGTAAACAGACATAACCTATGAGGAACTCGGAAAAAAAAAAAAAAGAACATCCCTGGGAATTCACATGTTAGGAGCAGAAGATGTTCTGGTCACACAGGAAGAGCAAGAGATGACAGGTGATCGGCCAAGAGTGCTCCTCTGGCACCTGGCCAGGGCTCCAGG
Source organism: Pseudochirops corinnae (assembly GCA_028646515.1). Taxonomy (NCBI): domain Eukaryota; kingdom Metazoa; phylum Chordata; class Mammalia; order Diprotodontia; family Pseudocheiridae; genus Pseudochirops; species Pseudochirops corinnae. The sequence continues at coordinate 4,987 of JAQQSV010006220.1, read as the reverse complement.
AGCCTGGGCAGACTGCCTGTGAAAATTCATAGGAGACTAAAAGCAAGAATCCCACAGGACAGAGAGGTCTGAATTGGTTGCAATCTTATTTGTTGGGAGAAACTCCCTAAATGATAACAAATCTGAGCAGGCTTAAAAAAATAAATAATTCAATTATATGAAATATTGGTTGGACAAAACTCTAGATGGTTTGGAGATTTTTTGACCAACCTCAGATAGAGGAAAAAAGATAGCTATTCATTTAAATATTTCCCAATTAAAAGACTATAAAAACTCACTATGCATTCATGTTACATTATCTCAAATGGCCTCTCACTACAATAAGACATTGCTTTTACTCCTCTCAAATTGATTCTCTCTTTTCCCAAATTTGCTATACTGTAGTACACCTTCAAACGTTCTTGAAACCACCCTAATGATCCTCTTTCCCCACGCTCTCAGTAGAAGACATCACCATGTATATTAATTCCAGTGGTTCCATCTTCACCTTTTCTTCACATCAATTCCCAATATCTCCTTTACTCTAGTTTCTGTTGAAAAAGCAGCCCTCCTTCCCAAGGCCAGCCCCTTTACATGATCCAGCCCATCCCTTCTCCAACGGATTTCCCCAACCCCAATCCTCACTTTCTCTCCAATCTGTACTTCTAAAAACTCCTTACTTGACCTCTTAAAGCAACTACTGTCCTGTAACTCTTTCCTTTCTCAAATTCCTAGAAAATATGTTAGACCTCATTGCTTCCTCTTATTTTTTTATTATGAAGTTAAATAAGTATTTCCACATACACAGTAAAACTGAGAAAGAACTGTACATAAAACCATGAATCTGGCAGTTCAGCTTTTTTCCTTTAAATATATAAGAAATGTAACTTCCGTACATTTTCAACTGCTTAGACTTTTCAAAGCTGTACTGCCTGTTTATATTTCCTTCTAGCCTTTTTCCTGTTTTCTTCTGTAATCAATCCATCAACATTTATTAAGTGTCTTCTTCATGCCAGGCACCAGGCGAAGTTCTAAGAAAGGCAAGATAGTCCCTGCCCTCAAGGAGCTTACAACCTAATGAAGGAGACAAGATGCAAACAAATATATAGAAAGCAAGCTTTATGTAGGATAAAAAGGGAATAACTGACAAAGAGAAGGAACTAGAATTAAAAGGGGTTGGGGAAGATTTCCAGTAAAAGATTGGATCGTAGTAGAGACTTTAAGGAAGCCAGGAAGGTTCAGAGAAAATGCCTGGCGCTCTGGAGGTAAGAGATTGAGGGGAACTGGGAACAATCAGGCCAGGATAGAAGAGTACCAGTCTGAAGAAAAGCAGAAGATGGCTGGAAGGTAAGGTAAGTAGGACGGAGTTAGGCTATGAAGGACTTTGAATGTCAGACAGCATTTTGTATTTTATCCTGGAGACAAACTACTCACTTTTCTTTTTCTGCCATCCCTTCACCCTTCACCTACTCCCTTGTCTTTAAAAAAACCAAACAAACTGGTAATAAATATACAATGTCAAGGAAAACAAATTCCCATACAGATTACAGCACTAGAGTTCTTAAGTCTTTCAAAGCTGATTTTTTTTACAATGCTAATTTTATCATATTAACTGTTCTATTTGTGAGGGATAACTTGCAGTGAAGTTTCCCCATCCTGAAAAATCAAATCTATGGTGGCTTCAGCATCCACTAAGCCTAAATCTAGAAGTCAGGAATCTGGAACTTAGAGCAATGGAGACCCTCCTCAGTGCCACCTCAGCACAAGATATGCCAAATAAGGATAAAACTGCTTTCCTGGCCTTGCAGTGGACACCCACGTGTTTCCATGTCCTTTGTCTCCGAAACAGATTCCCAGGCTTAGGTTGTGGGCCAGCCTCCCCATCAATGAGAGTGAAGACCATTTGGGGGCTTGGGTTTCTATGTTACTTATACCACAAGAACGAAGGTGAAAACAATTATGAGGTTCTATCCTGAAGGTTGGCAAAGAAGAAAAAAGCCAAAACTATGGATGATAGAAGGGGCTTAAAGAGGCCACAAATAAGACACTACTTCAATAATTTTGGAAAGAATCTTGGAGCTATGCCCAAAATGTCTTTCTTTAAAATGTTACTGTTATCATAGAAATTATTCTTTTGAGTTCTATTCATTTCACACAAGAAGACCAAAGAAATAAAAGAATTATCTGAATCTTCATGAGCAGTCATATGCTGACAAAATGGGGAACACAAAAGAAACAGGGCAAATTAATCTCAGAAAAAAGAAAATAAAACCAACTGTAAAGAAACTACCAAGGAGGGAAAAAAAACCTCTTGGTTGTTCCTAGTGGATTCACAGAAGAATTCTATCAAACTTTAATAGAACTAGTACTGATACTGCTCAAATCATTCTCAAAAACTGAGAAAAGCAAGCACCCCACGAGACTCCAATGCTGAGAAATAACAGTCCTAAAAGCTAAGTCAAGGAAGGATAAAGCAAAGGAGAAACAAAGCAATATTGCTTATATTGAGTCAACATTTATCAAAGACTATATAGTAACATATCCAAGAAATCATGCATTACGAACAAACTGGATTTATACCAGGAATGCAAGGAAAATATTGGGAAACATTAGAAAAACAAGCAACATAATCATATTAAAAATAAAAATAACCAAAACCGCAATGGGATTACCACAATAGATTGAGAAAAAGGCATAGTACCACACTTATCCATGCTAAAAGCCTCACAAAATAGAGGATAAAGGGAATTTCTTTTAATGCAATAAAAAATAGAAGGAAGTAGAGAAAAAGATGGTGGAGCAACAAGAAACAGCAAAGCCAAACTTCCCTCCAAACAGATCTAGAAAATGCACAAGACTGATTCCTACCCAGAAAAAGTCACAGAACGTCACGTCTCCAGCCCAGTTTGGCATAGTGAGATAGAGAGGTCTGTTGACAAGGTGACAAGGCCAAGACAGGAGAATCCCTCACAAGCACTCTGGTGTCCAGGGAGACATTATGCATAAAGGTTCCAAACCCTTATCAAGGAACCAGCACACCCATATGGGGCCCAGCAACAGAGAAAAGTGCAAACTGGCAGTTTTTTCATTCATTGCCCAGTCCTGGGACACAGATCCAGGACAGACTGAGAAGTAAAGGGTTGCAGAGGGAGGGAGGTTCTGTGCAGAGTGCAAAGAAAGGAAGTTCAGAAGCAGTAGCTGTGAACCTTGGAACCTAAGAGCAGAGCAGGGTCTCAATTACAGCATCTGGGTCAATCTGCAGAAGAATGACCAGGCAAGAATCCCAGACCAAAGTGGAGCCTGCAGTTCTGTCACTCTGAACCAGGAGAGGTGCCAGCTGGCTAACAGGGGCTGAGTCTGGCAGCAATCTACTCTTGTTCAGACCAAAGCCAGGTCAGGAACTTGCGAAGAAGCTCAGACCCAGAGGATAGCAATCATATTTTGCCCTGGATCAGATCACTCTAGAAGCAATGAAATCTTACCCGTCCCCAGCCTGAGCTGTCCCTCACATCTTACAATAACATAATACTTAATTTTTCCAAGAATGAAACAAAAGGGTCAACCCAGACTGTATCTCCAAAAGTGTGCAGAGCCCAGCCCTAACATGAAATCTGAAGTCAGGAAGCAGGCTGAGAGAGTGAACAAACAAAAAGAAAATCCCATCATAAAGAGGTATTATGATATCAAGGAAGCTCAACCCAAACCCCAAAGAAGAGAATGAAACCATAACATCCATAAACAAATACCTGGGGTAGAGGGAACAAAACACAAAGTGGGGCAAAAATTCAACTAAAATGGGGTGCCTAGGTGGCACAGAGAAGAGAGCACTGGCCCTGGAGTAAAGAGGACCTGAGTTTAAATCCAACCTCAGACACCTAACACAAAAACTAGCTGTGTGGTCTTGGGCAAGTCACTTAACCCCAATTGCCCTACCTTCTCCTCTCCAAAAAAAAAAAAAAAGAAAGAAAGAAAAAAATTCAACTAAAATACCTAGAAAAGATGAAGCAGGAGTTAAAATGCTTTTATAAATGAAATGCACCACTTGAAAAATTTGGAAAAGAACGAGAGCTATGAAAGAAAGAATTGGAAAGGTAATACATATTTGGCACATGAGATATAAAATCTTGCCCAAGGAACTAACTTCCTGAAAATTAGAATGGATCCAGGAGATGTCAACAACTCCACGAGGAAAATGTAAATATTAAAACAAAGTACAAATATTGAAAAAGTAAGAAAATGAAAGGTATCTCACAACTGACCTGGAAAACACAAGGAGAACAATTTAAAATCACTGGACTATCTGAATGAGCCTAGATATCCAGTTTCAAGAATATCTTAAAAGACTGTGCCCAAAAGCAGAGGGCAAAGTGGAAATAGGAGAAAAAAAAAAAAACCAAACCACCAGTCACCTCCTGAAACTCCAAAATGAAAACTCCTAGGAACATAATAGCCCAAATCCAACTATTCTAAGTCAAAGAAAAAACCCCACAAGTAGCCTGAAAGATTTTAAGCATGAAGAAGTCACAGTCAGAATCACATATGACCTAGAAAGTACCACTATAAAAGAGCAGAGAACTTGGAGTGCTATATTCCAGAATGCAAAGGATATATGGTCTTAATGCCAATTTACCTAGAAAATAATTTACCTAGAAAAACAGAAATGTAATGCAACAGGGGGAAAAATGGACCCTTTAACAAAATAAAAGCATTCAAGAGCTACAGAGAAACTTTGAAGTTCAAAAATAGATGTGAAAAAAAACCCATAAAATAGTAAAATGATCGAATAATAATAAACAAAGACAAATTGCTTACATTCAAATTTGGGGGAGATGATGTGTCTGCTCTAAATGCTGTCATCATCAGGGTTCATAGAGAGAATCTAATTAGACAAGGCATGTGAATGGCTCTATTATATCTTTTTTTTTTTTGAATGACTTGTTTATTTACTTTTAGTTTACAAGATTCAGTTTCACAATCACTTGAGTTTCAGATTTTCTCACCTCCCTTC
>JAQQSV010006219.1:0-14336 GCA_028646515.1 Pseudochirops corinnae | reverse complement strand
TATTCCATTACATTCATATACCATAGCTTGTTCAGCCATTCCCCAATTGATGGGCATCCCCTATATTTCCAGTTTTTTGCAACCACAAAGAGAGCTGCAATAAATATTTTTGCACATATGGGACCTTTTCCCACTTCTGTAATCTCTTTGGGATATAATCCCAACAGTGGTATTGCTGGGTCAAAGGGTATGCAATTATAAATAAATAAATTCTGAACAAAAGTGTTACTTTAATCATGACGGACATGAGGATAAACCTGATTTTCTGATTTAGAAGCACCTGAGAAGGTTTGACTTTCCTGACCAGTAATATCGTCCTCATCTGAAATTGACCCAGGACCAAAGAACACCTGCTGTGAGCCCCTGGTAGTATGAATTGTGAATGACACGTTGGGAATCACCAATCTTTCTCTGTTGGCAGGAGACAGTTCACACTGAAATGCTTGCCTTGAATTTTCAGCAAGATGGATTGTTATGTGCTTGTGCTTAGTGGGAGTACAATCTTTGAGTGCTTGAGGTTAACTTGGGCTCCCCACAGGTGGATTGATTCCGTTTCTCTTTTGCTGCGCTCCAGGTTTTAAGAGAAATGAAGGCAGCAGAAATTGTCCTAGATGTTGCTGTTGCTGCTTGCCTTGCAACTGCCAATTGAGCTCTTCCTAATGAGAATGTGAGCCACACTGGTGTTCCATGTGTCACCAGCTTTATGTGGTGGGTGGACTTTTTCCTTCCTTATATTTTTTCCTGATTGTTGCCATTTCATCCTGGACTAATTGAATACTTAGTGTTGTTGTTGTCTTATATTGCTGCTTTTGTTTATCTCATTTCCAAGCTTCGAGCCTGGGCTTTATGACTGTATATATCCCTTGCCCCCGCCTCTTGGTTTTCTTCTCTGCAGGTTCAGCCTATTAACTGTAGAGTAAATCCTTCCCAGCTTATTTGCCTCTCTTGGAATTCCAGGGAGGTCGCACTAAGTGGGGTGGGATTTGGTTAAATTACTACTGTAAAGGAGGCATAAGGGAAGTGTAAAGAAGTATTTACAGCAGCAGTGTTTACATTTCTTCACTCTTTTAAGGAGTATGAAGAAATTCTTCAGTCAGTTTAGTTGAATTAGAGGGTGGATCTCTGTTGGCTGGCTGAAAGATCGGTAGCACTTCTGATGACCTTTAAAACGTTGCTGTTGTTCAACCCTTCATGACGCCAGGGCCCACAGCATGCCAGGCTCTTCTGTCCTCCACTACTTCTCAAAGTCTGTCCAAGCTCACATACATTGTTTCCATGACACTATCTATCCATCATCCTCTGCTGTCCCCTTTTCCTTTTGCCTTCCATCTTTCCCAACTTCAGGGTCATTTCCAATGAGTCCTTTCCATTATGTGGCCAAAGTATTTAAGCTTCAGCTTCAATATTTGACCTTCCAGTGAATAGTCTGAATTAGTTTCTTTAAGTATTGATTGATTTGATCTCCCTGCTGTTCAAGGGAGTCTCAAAAGTCTTCTCCAGCCCCAGAATTCCAAAGTATCAATTCTGTGGCACTTAGTTTTTCTTATAGTCCAATTCTCACAGCCATATGTCGCTATGGGAAAAACCATAGTTTTGACTGTACGGACCTTTGTCAGCAAGGTGATGTCTCTGCTTGTTAGTATGCTGTCCAGATTTTCTTTCCTTCTAAGAAGCAGTTTAACTTTGTGGCTGCAGTCACTGTCTGCAATGATCTTTGAGCCCAAGAATGTAGAATCTGACACTGCTTCCATTTCCTCTCTCTATTTGCCAGGAAGTGATGGGACCAGTTGCCAAGATCTTATTTTTTTTGATGTTAAGCTTCACCCAGCTTTTATACTATCCTCTTTCACCCTCATCAAGAGGCTTCTTAATTCTTCTTCACTTTCTGCCATCAGAGTGATATCATCTGAGATTGTTGACTTTTCTCCCAGCAACCTTAATTCCAGTTTTTGATTCATCCAGTCTGGCATTTCACATGTCTGCTGCATATAAATTAAGTTAGGACCAAACATCGAACTGATTGGTTCAAGACTGGAAAAGGAGTACGACAAGGCTTTATTATTGTCACTTTATTTCATTGTTTATTATTCCAGATATCTTTTGACTTCCTGCTTTAGTATTCCAATACCCTGTGGTGAATGTGACATCTTTTTTTGGTGTTATTTCTAGAAGATTTTGTACATCTTCATCCAGCTGAGCAACTACGGTCTCTTTGGCATCAGTGGTTGGAACATAGACTTGTATTACTGTGATACTGAACAATTTTCCTTGGATTCAAACAGATGCCATTCTGTCATTTTTGAGATTATGTCCCAGTACTGTTTTTCTTCCCCTCTTATTGACCATGAGGGCTACTTCATTTCTTCTAAGGGATTCTTGCCCACAGTAGTATATGGAATGATCATCTGATTAAACTCCCCCATTCCTGTCCATTTAAATTCATTGACAGCCAAGAGATTGATTTTTTTTTCATCTTTCCATCTCCTGTTTGACCATATGCAGCTTACCTTGGTTCATAGATCTTCCAGGTTTCTATGCTCTATTGATCTTTATAGCATTGGACTTCCTTTTTGTCAGCAGCTGAGCTTCCTTTCAACTTTGGCCCAGCTGCTTCGTTAGTACTGGAGTTTCTTGTAGTTGTCTTCTGCTCTTCCCTAGTAGCATGTTGGACATCTGTTGACCTGAGGGGCTTAGCTTTTGGTGTTCTATCTTTTATCATGTTAGTATTGTCCCTAGAGTTTTCTTGGTAAAAATACTGCAGTGGTTTGCCATCTGCTTCTCCAGTGGATCATCCTTTGGCAGAACTCTCCATGATAACCTGTCTTGGGTAACCCTGCATGGCATAACTCATAGTTTCATTGAGCTACACAATCCCCTCTGCCACAACAAGGCAGTGATCCAGGAGGGGAAGTGATCCTAGGTCTAAGGAGTCAGTTGAGAGATCAGAGTCATCTGGCAGCTGAGTAGAGAGTCAGCTGTGAAGAAGAACCTAATGCCTGAGTACTTCTTTCTTTTTATCTCCTTAATAAGCAAACAAGTCTTGCAGCAGAACAGCCCACCTAGTAGGAAATTGCACTTGGTAGAGGACAATCCCAGGGAGCTGAACCACTCAAAGATCTGGCCTCGGGAACCTAGCAGGGCAACCTGTGCAGCATAGATGCTATAACCAGGTGGGACATGATGATGATAACATGAGAAAAGAGTAGGTATCATGACTCTGCCATGCTAGAGGTATGAGTAGCCCTGGTCACATGTAGTCCCTGTGTGTAACTCTCTCTATTAGAATAATAGATGTATTGTGTCCATACTTCCTGCTGATGTTCTGTGTATTTGTGGAAGAGGACATTCCAGGTTTATGGCAGGAATATATATGTATACAATACATGTGTATCTACATACATGTACACACATACACATACAACACGTGTACACAGATATGCAACATACATATACGTACACACATATATGTATATATTTGCTTCAATTCATTCTTTGTCATTTCTGTAAATGCCTTGCTTTGAACTAATCATGTCAATTGTGCAACAATTAAAGATGAACACAGTGGTGGGGGCTCTTGAGCTATATAGTTTTTAAGAATACAAACCCACAGAGTGTCTTGAAGGGTAATCATGCCCTGTGGGACACAACCTGTGAATGTGAATTGGGTTGGGGGGAGGGAGTGTTAGAGAGGGTTGCTTACAGTGGGAGCACTACACTAGGAAGTGACATTTGGTAACTATAGCAAATCAAAATCTGTCTACAGATTTGCCAACACCTGTGTAACTAGTTTTTAGAGAAAGCAGGATTAGCCTGTGTTATATGATATGAAGGGTACTACAAAGCATCTCCAAATCATCTCTTTAGCTTTTTACTCAGTGCCTAAATCTCCACCTTGTAAGTTATTCTTCCAGGTGATTAATGTAATGGATCGATGGCTGAGTTTGAAGGTAGGAAGACCTGGGTTCAAATCCTACCCTTGGCATTTTACTAGTTATACGATCATGGGAAATTTACTTAACCTATATGTACCTCAGGCAACTTCCTAGCATTAGTACAGGTTACCACATCTGTAATTTCCTGTGCTGACAAAATCTTTTGCACATTTACATGTTATTCATGGAAATTAAGTCCCCAGAAAACCTTTGTTAAAAAGTATCTGTGTTAGGGGCAGCTAGGTGGTGCAGTGAATAGAGCACTGACTCTGGACTCAGGAGGACCTGAGTTCAAATGCAACCTCAGACACTTAACATTTACTAGCTGTGTGACCTTGGGCAAGTCACTTAAGCCCTATTGCCTTGCCTCCTCTACCCCCCAAAAGTATATGTGTTGCCTAGAGAAAGTGTGGTATTGTAGAAAAAGTGGAAATGAAAGACCACTTTGAGTCTTCACTCCAGTTTTTACTAGCTCACCTGTCCTTTTTGGGACTATATTCTTCCACTATAGGGTTGTTGCAATAAAACATCAAAACAAATGTTCATTAAATATTATGAATTCGTTTAAATTAATTAATTATTATTATTTAAGTAAATTCTAAAAAAGTATCCTTTAGAAGGGTCCATGTGGAAGCATCCTCATTAAATAAGCCGAAGCAGGAGCTAGGGGAATAAGATGAAGAAAGGAGAAATAATCAGAGGGTTCTGCCACTTCCATTTTTGATTACTTAAGCAAAATTGAGGGCAGGGACTGTCTTTTGCTCTCTTTGTATCCCCAGCACTTGGCACAATGCCTGGCGTGTAGTTGAGGCTTTAATAAATATTCATTGACTGACTCAGCATACAATTGGTATCCAGCATAGACAGTTATCTCCTTGAAAGTAAGGGACAAGAACAGAGTAAGAAGTAAATTTTCTTTGCCACAGTTGTCAGGCTTAAAGACAGTCTGTTATACAGTGAAGGAGGTGGAGTGGAAAACTGTCCCTGGTCTCTCTCCCTGGGGACTGCAAGTCGTGGAGTCGTGGTCGCGTGGCTTGGTAGGTAATAGAAGCAGACTTAGATTTTGCTGTGTCTGCTTTTGTCCTTTTCTTTGCTCCTTCACTCAATGTGAGGAAGAAGACAGAGAAGCACTAGCATCAGCAAATTCAGGATGATTGAAATGAATGGATTGGAAGCAAAGAGATTCCAGTTAGTTCCAATGTAATGGAGAATACAGCCAGCACTAACAGCTGGCTGGGTTAACTAGAGTTTTCCAGATTGAACAGGATGTCCTGAGAAGTATGTTGAGTGGATATACCATTTTGGAAGGAAATGGGATTAAGTATACTTTTGCTTAGAAAAATCAAGAGGGACCAGATGATTTTTGCCAGTCAGCTTCTATTATTTTCATGATATATGGAGACTATGGGATACCCCATGGCAGGGAGTGATTAGGTTCAAACCTTGAGGCTAAATTGCCATGATATGATTTGAAAAATCCTGGTGCTGATTGGTTACATTAAGTTCCTTTTTTATGAAGATCTAAGAATAGTTGAACTTGTCTGTGGTTATGGTTTGTCCTTTGTTTTTGAAAAAGATCATGGCATTAGGGAGGGGATGCCATGACTTTCATTGAATTGGATTTGAGTGAGGGGGGAACTGTGCAAAGTCACCAACCTTATTTTCTCCTACAGAGATAGAAGAGCTATTCATCTATCTGATTTGATTGAAACAGAATCTTCTCTGATGATAGGGTTAGATAGAGGCAGGACCTCTTGAGATATAGAATTGGGCCTGGTTAAACAGAGCTCTCCTCTGTCAGATTCATTTGTTTAATGGGGAGATGGGGGCAGGGGACATTGCTTAAGGGATTGAATCTACTATGTAGATTTCATGAGCTGAAACCACATCCATTGAGCTAAGCAAAGTCACTCAGGAATCTCCTAGATGTGTGTCCCAGGCCTCATGGAAGGCTGGGTAAAAGAGCATGTAGGATGCACATACAGAACAAACCCATCACCACTGTCAAAGCAACATTTGGGCTTTTGTGGACCGGATCTAGTTTAGGCAACTTCTTGTAAGCAGTTCTCCTACTAGTATATGTGTGTACTCTTTCTATGACTTACAGTCTTAGAGTTGCCAGGGAGCATTCAGTTACCTATCCAGGGGCAAGGGCAAGGTCATAAGCATTTATTTACTTATTTATTTGGGAGAGGGGAGGCAAGGCAATTGGGGTTAAGTGACTTGCCCAAGGTCACACAGCTAGTGTCAAGTGTCTGAGGCCAGATTTGAATTCGTCCTCCTGACTCCAATACTGGTGCTGTATTCACTCTGTCGCCTAGCTGCCCCAACAAGCATTTATTAAGTGCCTGTTTTGGACCAGGCACTGTGCTGAACAATTTACAGTTATCTCATTTGATCTTCACAACAATCCTAGGAAGTAGGTGCTGTTTTTATGCCTTTTTACAATTGAAGAAACAGAAGTTAAGGGACTTGCCCAGAGTCACACAGCTAGTAAGTACCAAAGGCTGGACTTAAAATCAGGTCTTCCCGACTCCAGGCCCAGCTCTCTATCCACTTGTGCTGCCTGGGATCACATAACTAGGATGTGTTAGAGGAAGAACTTAAACATAGGCCTCCCAGATTCAGACTTTTAATGGAAGACTGATTCTTAATGGAATATATCCTTTCAAATGTTTTTTCAGTAATAGTAACGGATTTACTGGGCACTATATATACTCCTTCTCTCAGTCCCCCTTGTGAGCTATGGAAGATGTAAGTAAAGCAGTAGAGGTAAAAAACTGTGGAACATGTTCATGCAAATACCTATTGGTCCATGTGATTAGAGTGTGGAGTATAGTATAAGAGAGTAATATGAGAGAAGGCTAGAAAGGGAAGGAGGATCCAGAGTTTGGGGGACTTTTATTACCATCCCAGACTCCTATGCCCATGTTGGAGGACAGTGTGTTATTGGGAGGCTGAGGGAACAGCTAAGGTGGGGTTGGGGGTCGAGGACGAGTGGAGCCTTCTTCTGTGGGCTGGATGGAGGCTGATTGCTCTGGGTCCTCACTAATCTTCCTCTGATATCTGGTCTCCCTTCTTCCCATCCTTATCTCTTCTGTGGCTGGGACAGGAGTTCTAAAACATGGACACTTGAGTGGGACCTTGACACATCTCAAGTGAGAGCCACAGAATCTAAGGTCCTTAGGACCTTAGAAATTATTGAGTAGGATTAAAACTCCCAGCATAATATCCCTAGTAAGTGATTACCTTTTTCTTTATAAGTGGAATTTTTTCATCCTCAAGATGTTCAAAACAGTATAAATCTAAAAAGTGTACACTATTGCGGGATGGCATGTGAAGGGCAGGGTACCAAACTTCCCTGAGTAAATGTGGCCTTAGGCTTGGCAGACCCCATAGACACACCTGTTCCCTCATTAGCTGAACTCAGCATGGGACTGACACATTAACTCTTGATTTTTAACCCTCTATTCAAAAGTCACCTCAAGTTCAAGCTCCCTGGGAGAACTATGGTTGTAGAATCATCGTATTTAGGCTGGAAAGGGCCTTAGAGACCATTTATGGCTTAAGTGATACCGTGAAAATGAAGCGACTTATCCAAAGTCACAGAGGCAGTAAATTGATCCAAAGTGGGATCATTCTGCTGAACCAAGTCCCGATGGACCCTTTCACTACCCTTCAATGTACCACCTTCATACCACTTTGTCTTTTAGCAGCAATAGCAGGGATTGTCCATTAGGATTTGTTTTATCCTTGACTTTCTGCAATATGACCCTGTTTCCTCCTTGGATTAAGTTTTGCCCCTGTTATGTGTGGGCAGAGGTGGTTTGGTGTTTACTGCTAGGGTGGGAGCTGGATAGAAAATTCAGTTATAATTTCCAATTCGTCCCTCTAATTCCCACTTCAGTGTGTCATCATTTAATAACAATAACTCATTTACATTGGACTTTTAAGGATTGCAAAGCACTATAGATATCCTTCATGGCAATCCCTTGAGGAAGGTACAGTTATCTTCCACATTTTACACATGAGGACAGGGCCTTGCTCTGTCACGTACCTAATAAGAGTGTGAGGCAGGTCACATACCTAATAAGAATGTGAGGCAGGATTCCAACAGAGATCTTTATGAATTCACCTCCAGGTCCCTGTTCCCCACCATGTTATCCACCTTGGGTCTGAGATTCAGTAAGGCCACTTGTATGTTAATAGCTCTAAGCTAACCGTAAGAACCTCCTTCTACTTTTAATGGATGTTAGAATTAACTTACAAGGACTGTTAGAATCAAAAAGCAGTCTCGCCTGGGAGTAAACCAGACTGGGCAGAGAAACCGGAGCATCTGGGGTTTTATTCCCAGCTCAGCATACCTTCCTTTAGTCTATCTATAAAATGGGCCTTGTAATGTTTGCTTCTAGAAATACTGTGAGTGCTATTAAAGGACGAAGGAGGTAGCATGGCATTATGGGGAGAGGGCCAGTCTCTGAATCAGGAAAGTCTCAATGGTAGCCCATTTGTGACATGTACTGACTGTGTGACTTTGGACAAGTCTCTCTTATCTGTCAGCACCTCAGGTAGCTGAGATTATAATTTATAGTACAGTTACTGATCTGCATTGGTAGGGGAAATTTCCTCACCAAGACTTTCCTATATTAATGAAAGTGTGGTTTGGGGCCAAAAAAAATAAGGATAAAGAATTATAATTAATCAGCAACTCACTTCAGAAGAGAGGACCTTAACCCTTTAGTTCCTTCAAGAATTTAGAAACTTAAATCATAGATTAATCCTAGGAGTAGGTCAAGAACTTCTCTCTAAAGCAGTGGTTCTCAACCTGTGGGTCATGACCCCTTTGGGGGTCGAATCACCCTTTCACAGGGGTCACCTAAGACCATCAGAAAACACATATTTCTGATGGTTTTAGGAACCAAGACACCACTCCTCTATTCATCTCCAGGCCCACGTGCAGATACGCCCACATACAAGTATTAAAGGGTCACGGCATTAGGAAGGTTGAGAACCACTGCTCTAAAGGGAAAGAGTATTTTCCTGATGGGGAAAAACTTGAAAAGAAGGAAGACAATCTGAACATCAAGAGCAAAAGGTGAGCAGGATGAGAGTCTAAAAGGTAGCCTTGAAGTGGGCGTAAGTGGAAAGGGCCTCTGCTATTATCTAGGGCAGGGCTTCTTAAACTTTTTCCACTGGTGACCCCATAAGCTCTTCTTAGACTGTGGGTCATGACCCCATATGGGGTTAGAGCAACTGTTTTTCTCTTAGGATAAAAATTGGGGGTGGGGGAACTCCATTGATGGATTTGAATCCAAATGGGCCTGGGATCAAACCCTGGATCTGCTGTCTCCATACCCCTGAGGTGACTGTGGGCAAGTCTTCCCCTCTCTGAGCTTTGATTTCCTCATCTATACAGTTAGGGGTTGGGATAAGTATGTAAGGTCCTTTAGGCAAGATGAAGCCAACAAACTGAAGAGGTCAAGCCATTGCATATGTGGCTGTGAGGACTAGTAGATCAGTCAGTCAACATACATTTACTAAGCTTATACTATATGTGCCAGGCCCTGTCCTACACATGAGGGATAGAAAGAAAAGCAAAGAAGTCCCTGCCTTCAAGAGCTCACAGTCTAATGGTGGAGACAGTATGCAAACAACTATGTGCAAACAAAATAGAAACAGAATGAACTGGACATAATTTTAGCGGGAGAGCACTAGAATTAAAGGGAACCAGGAAAGGCTTCTTGCAGAAGGTGTGGCTTAGCTGAAACTTGAAGGAAGTCAAGGAAACTGGGAGGTGGAGATGAGGAGGGAGAACATCCCAGGCAGGAGAAACTGCTGGTGAAAATACATGAAATCTGGAGATGGAGTATCTGGTGAGAAAAAGAGGAACGAGGTTGGTGACCCTGGATCATAGAATATGTGGAGGAGAGTAAGGTGTGAGAAGATTAGAAAGGCAGGCAAAAGGCTTTTTGAGTTAAACAGATGACCTTGTATTGGATCTGGAGGTGATAGGGAGTCACTGGCACTTATTGGATAAGTATGGGGTAGGGTGGGATGCCCAGGTCAGACCTGTATTTTAAGGAAAATTGATTTGGTAGCTGAGCAGAGGATGTACTAAAGTGTGGAGAAATTGCGGCAAGGGGACCAATTGGCAATCTATTGCACCAGTCCAGAAAAGTGGCGATGAGGGCCTTCACCAGAGTGGTAGAAGTGTTAGAGGAGAGAAAGGGATGTATATGATAGGTGTCAAGCAGGTAGAATCGACAAGACTTGGCAACAGATATGGGGGTGGTGAGAGGGAGGAGTTGAGGACACCAAGGTTGTGAGCATGTGTCTGGGAGCATGGTGGCCTGTCCACAGTATTTGGGAAGTTGGGAAGAGGAGAAGTTTTGGACTTGTTGAGTTTAAGAATTTGATACTATATCTAGTTTGAGATATCCAGGAGTCAGTTTGAGATATAAGAATAGAGATCAGCAGAGACTTTAGGACTGAATAAATAGATCTGAGAATCATTTGCATGGAGATAATTGAATCCATGAGAGTGTATAAAAACCCTAAGCACAAGAGTGCAGAATGAGGAGGACAGAGTCTAGAGCTTTGGAGGACCCTGACAGTTAGTGGGTGGGACCCGAATGATGAACCAGAAAAGGACATTGAGAAGGATTCAGTTAGCAAGACAGGCAGGAGGAGAAGTAGTCGAGAGCAGTTCCCCAAAAACCTGGAGAGAAGAGTGATCAGTCCAGTCTAATTTAAATGATGAGCATTTTTCCAGAATGGATACGATGTTTGGCATTGTGCCAGAATCATTTGGTACTATTCTAGCCTCTTAGAGGTCATTAGGATCATAGGAAGTTACTTTTAAAAAATTGAAATTAGATTGAAAAGCTGAAAGTTGGATAGTTTTCTGTCTCATAATAGTATCTTTAACCTGGCTAGCTAGGCTCCCATATGTTTTCTAACTTGCCATTTCTTCACCTGTCCTTTGACAATGGAGAGAGATTCATCTGCTTATGGAGAAGCCTGTGCATTTGAGCAGGTGTGGCTCAGGTAGTGTGGTTTCTAGACCCCTCCTCCTTCTCTCTCCACCCTGTCTTTTCTAATTTCTATAGCATATGTCAGATATATTATCTTTGTCCTCCTTCAGAGTTCCATAACATAAAACCTAGATCTGAAATGTTACCCATTCAATCCTCCAAGCAGATTGGCAAGCCCTAAGAAATCCCAAGGAAACAGACATCAACCCTATGTCTAAAGTTTTCATTGTAAGAAAATTCTCCCAACTTTCCCAGCCTCCTTTTACTTCTTGTGATCATTGACATTTATTAAGGTCTTGATGTATGCAGAGCACTTCCAGGAGCTGGGAGAAATGCAAAGTTTAAATAAGATAAGTCCGTTGCCCTCATGGAACAGGAGAATAAGACCACAGATGACCATATCACACAATGTTACACAAATGCATTAGAGATCTTTATAAATCAAAGAATGCATAGCTTTACTACATTACTTCAGAATAATCTGCTTGTGTTTGCAAGTTACATTAGCAGGCAAGGCAGGTCATCAGATGTGTCATAATAACAACAATTCATATTTTATCACTCACAAATTCATATTTTCTCACAGCCTTGTAAAGCAAATAGTGAAACAAGTGTTAACCCTATTTTAAAGATGTAGAAGGTGAAGCTGAGATAGGGTTGAGTTACTTGACCATAACCACACATTTAGCAAGTGCTCAAACCTGGACCCAAACCCAGATTTTCTTACTCCAAGTCCAGTTTCCTTCTTGCAGAACAATCCAGTTTTTCTCTTGTTTTAAATTTAAGATGTCCAGTTTAACCTTGGCAGGAGGTTTGCTTAATTGGGAAGAGGCCCTGGTAACATATGGACAGATCAGATGAGAACTTCTTTCTTTTCCCAGCCAGGATTTTTTTTTCTCTTTCAGATCACACTTCCTTTTTCAATGCTACCTTCTTAGTTTCTAATGAGACTCTAAGTGTATGAGCATCTGTCTTTACCAGTAATTCCAGCCTATCGCAGTCCTATCCTTGTATCCTGGGTGCTTAGCAACTGGGAATGGGAATGGCACATGAAGTCTCTTTTCCCTTCAAGTATTTTTTTCTGCCCTTCTACCAGCTTCTCCTCTTGGTTTATATTTGCACTGAAAATAGCCAGAGAGTCACTTTCCCTTGATTTAAATAGCAATTTATAAAGAAAAAAAATTGATCTAGTTCAAGCAGAGTTTGTCTCAAGGAAAACCTCCAAGCATCTCCTTAAGTATCATTCTCATGTGATGGCTTTAGCTGCTTTTTTCTTTGCAACCTTTTGGGATTCTTTTCTGTGGAATGAACCTTAGACTGGTACAAAGGTGCCACATACATGAAAAAATGAAAGCAGGAGGTAGGAGGGAAGTAGGTCTCTTGGGACTATAGCTTCTTCGAAGAAAAGGTTTCATAGTTCTAAGACTAAAAATTGTTTTCCCAGGTAATGAAACTAGTACAGACAATCACCGAGTCCTTGTCTGTACATCTGTATGGCATTTAGGTAACATTCCTACGTAGCTACAAACACCATCCTTTTGGAGAGGGTCAGAGAGACGTTGGGACCTGGCCACCAGAGGCCCCTGTGAGGAGCCAGTCATGCAAGGTCTGGAGATGTACACCATGTCCCTTGAATGGGGGGAGCTTCCCTCAGACTGTTGCTTCCTTTGTGTTAAGGACTGATAAAGGATATGTCTGTCTGGCTTTCTTCTATTTACCTGGAGATAATATATTGATGATATAATTATTAACTGAGATAGCATATATAAAGTCTTTTGTAAACCTTATAGAGCTGTATAAGTGCTATTATTATTATTTATTATTATTCTGGAGGTTCCCTGGGCTAAATGAGCCTTGAAATAGGACTTGAAAGCATTCTTGGAGGTGAAATTCTGACTCTTCTATGTGTATCAGCTCTGTGTATATGGGCAAGACAAATGCTGGCTCTGTCACTGCATTGTTGTGCAAGACTGTTAGTGTGGCTTTGATCTTGGGAAATGCTTCCCTTTCTGTATGCACATAGTTTCTTCCACCATATTTGATTCATACCCCAGAGCTGCCTTGGAAACTTCTTGTGGAGCAAGTTTTTAACAGAGTGCAGGTGTGGGTTTTTCATCAGTTAAGTCTCTGAAAAGCAACAAAAAATTCCCAAATTATCAGAAGTGATTTCCTTGGTAAGAAGATTAGTTCCATGTTCAATGGATTGAACAGCACTAAAATGCATACTTGAAGTATCTTTGTGTAGCATGGGTTGAATTAGAGTACTTACAGTGGAACCCAACTAGAGATGAGCCCATGAAGTGTCTGGTGGAGCTGAGATGGGTTCTGCTGGCCACTTTGAGTGACATGTGGCTCAATTCTAGAAGACTTGTACTTTTGGATGACAAAAAAATCCTGTAACTGGTCCCTTGGTCCCATGACAGAGGGCAGGGTGAGAGATTCTACTTAAAAGAATATTGGCCACTAGGGAGCCAAGATGGCAGTGTAGGAGCAGCAACATATCACAGCTCTCACATAGCCACCCCAAAATACCCATAAAATAGGACTCTAAACTAATCCTAGAACTCCAAAACGCACACAAATATACTTTCCACTAAAGTGAGTTTGGCTACGAGGAACCATATCAGCACCGTGAACCGAAACCAGCCTGGCCTGAAGCCCTGGCTGAACCCCGGGGGCAGCCAGACGAGAGGAGCGGTAAGCGGATTAGCGGCAGCTGTGAGCAGTGTTCAGAACTAGGTCAGTGAGACTTGCAAAATCAGGGGAGAAAAGCGCTCCGGCCAAAATGCCCCCAGTGCGGGAAAGTGAAAGGCAGAGGTTCTGCACCCGCCCCCACATTGCAGCTTCCGTGTGCTCGGCCTGCAGACAGCAGGAGGACTAAGCAATTGTTCAGAGGTCAAGTGCTCTTGCGTTGAGCGGTCTGGATCCGGATCACAGTCTTGCACTTTTGGTCCTGTGAGTCTTCATTATCCAGTGAGCCAGAAGTAAGTAGGAAAGGGACCCAGCACCTTTCTGAGAGCTGTAGCAGCTGGGAGGATCCCACTGATTTGGGACAGAGCTTTCCCTTCTAGAAGCAGAGCCCCACAGAGATTTAAAAAAAAATCATGGACTGACCAACCATGAGTAAGAATAAGCATAAAAAGCAAAGTAAGAACAGCAACCAAACCCTAAATTCCTTCTTTGGGGAAAAGAAAGATCATGGCAAAGAGAGGGAGGAGGAGAGTGCAGCCAGAGCTCCCCCACCAGGGGCTTCCAATAAACATGAAGAATGCCTTAAAGCTAGAGATGAGCTGAAGAAGGATTTTGAAAAACAAATAAGAGAAGTGGAAGAAAAATTGGGAAGAGAAATAAGAATGTTGCAAGAAAATCA
>JAQQSV010006218.1:0-14336 GCA_028646515.1 Pseudochirops corinnae | reverse complement strand
ATTGTTCCAGGAAAAGTTCTATTTCTTTCTCCCCCGTGGGCACGTCCCTAGATATTTTAGGGCAAGTGAATTCACCAGCCTACAATAATTTTACCATTTTAATCACTTCTCAGAGAGGGAGTTTTCTCCAGTGGACTGAACACTACCTTCTTTCATTTTCTTTTCTTCTTCTTCTTCTTTTTTTTTTTTGCATTGTTCATTATTCAATTCTCCTGTGTTTTTCTGCCATAACAAAAAGGATGTGGAAAATGGACCCATTCAAATATGTGCATTAGTCTTGTTTTAGGAAGAAAACAGTCTTTACTCTTCTTAGATTAGTGTATCTCTCATTTAATTACAAGTAGAAAGGTTAGAAACTTTTATCATGCCCATGTATTCTGTGGGAATTATCTGACTCTGAAATATAATTAATCATTCTCTGTCATGCTTTTATTATACCCACTGCTCTCTAGAGTCATCCCTTTCTTCCTTCTTCATTCACATTCCTCTGACCTTCCCTATTCTGTTGCCACAGACCTCAGGTGAATTTCAGCCGACTGTTTGGAGTGAGTGGATATCGCTCGACCCATTTGTCAAGCACATTATCAGCTCACTGACGTGAGATCACTGCATATGGTTTGCTTTTTCCATGTATAGCAAGTCCAGGCATTAACATGGATGGCATCTGTCAATGTTGACAAAAATTAAATTTCAAAACTACTGTAAATAATAAAGCAGTCATAGAAAGATTATTTCTCTGGAGCATAAGCTACCAGTAAACATGATTTGCATATTGGGCTTACAGCTGTTTCAACATGGGCTGTTTGCTGTGTTTCATTAAAGTGATTTGATTTCTCAGATCCTCTGATGACTGGAAGTTGATGGGAAGCACAGGGAAATGGGGATGTGATGAAACAGAAAAATTTAAGAGCAGGACATCTATTGGGGATGGCAAATAAGGTGGTCATAGCAGTCCATCTTTGGGAAAGAGAGATGGTGTTGGGAGGGTTCAGAATGAAGTTATATTTGCCCAAGTTTCAACACATTGCCTGCAGAGATGGCATTAGCTGGCTGTTCAAGGAAACAGCTGTTTCAAAGAGTGAACACTCTCTGGACTGAGCTGAACTCATCCAGGGAAAAAGTGCCACGTTGATTTCACTCTCTTTGAAGATGTAGGGAGATGAGGGCCAGGACACAGGTTGAGGAGTGACAATGGAGCCAATTGTTGTTGTTACTTAGTCGATTAGTCATGTCTGACTCTTCATGGCCCCAATGGGGGTTTTCTTGGCAGAGATACTGGAGTGCTTTGCCATTGCCTTCTGCAGTTCATTTTACGGATGAAGCAAATGGGGCTAAGTGACTTGTCCAGGGTCACACAGCTAGGAAGTGTCTGAGGCTGGATTTGAACTCTGGAAGATGTCTTTCTGACTCCAGGACTGGCACTCCATCCACTGTGGTACCACCTAGCTGACCAATGGAGTCAACAGACGGTTCAAAAAAATGTGGTAATTGACTAAGTCTGTCACAGGCAGCTTGTCAGCTGATTTTGCAGATAATTTCACTCTTTCTCCATAGCTTTCCCATCCCAAGTCTTTTAAAACTCTTCATAATCTGACTTTCACTTAGCTTTCTAGTCTTGTCCCATGTGACTCCCCTGCATCTTTGTTATGATCAGACTGACCTGCTGGCTTTTACTTTGATGTGGCTTTCCATCTTCTGTTTCTGAGACTTTGTACTAGCAGTGTCCCTTGTGGTATGGTGGAAGGATTCCCGTATCTAGACTCAGAAGGCCTGGGTTTACCTCCTACCTCAGTTGCCCTGTGACATTGGGTCTCAGTTTTTATCTATATATTGAGAGAGCTGGACTCAATGGCATCTCAGGTTCTTTGCTTCTCGAGATCCAGGAACCTAGAACTACAACCCCTTCCCACTTCTGTCTCATAGCTTCCCTTCAAAACACAACTCAGGCCCTCCTTCTACAAGGCTTTTCTTGACACCTTCATTCATTAGCAATCTCTCTCTCTTTAAATTGTTTTGTATTATTTAAGTTAAAATAAAATAATTTTAATTAATTGAATTCAAATTAATTCAATTTAAAATTCAGCTTAAAATTGAACCAAGGATGTTGGGACACCCAGTACATACACAAAACATAAGCTCCTTAAATACACAGACTGATTTCTGCGTTTGTATCCCCAGGGGCTGGCACACAGTAGGAGGTTAATAAATGTATTAGTCCTAGCTTTTGACTGAACAACCATCACTGAGCAGAGGAGTGGTTTTCTATTGCAGATTCAAAATGTTGTCTCTTTCAAGAGAAGTCCTTTCCAAGGAAATATTTGCTCAGTATTTTCATTTCATTAAACCATGTGTGTTTGGGTGTAGGAAGATATATTTGTAGACAAGCACTGATGGGACATTAATAGAGGAAGATGAGAATGCTGAGCACGGAGGATGTGTCCAGGATGATCATGAGTCAATCCTCTGAACTCAGCTATAATCATGCTGCAAAATGGCACCTAGTAATTTTTATTTATTTATAAATAAATATCCAAATAAAGCCCAGCTGTGAACATAGGCACTCCTCCCCTGCTCCGTAGGCAGGCACAGGTGTTCCTTATTTGAATGTTTTAAAGGAAAAAACACTGGTCTACTCACCCATGTGTCAACAATCACCATCTAATCCTGTACTGTGTCTTTTAGAGCCATGTATTCAATGGGGAGGGAAGGCATCATACCAGAAATCTTTCACAGAACACCTCTAGAAAGAACCATGGCAAGTATGGTCATCTTTGATACTTAGTCACTTTGGTGGGTTGGTGGCACAAATGATTAAGTGTTGAACATGGAATCAGGAAGGTCTGGGTTCTAGTCCTACTTTAGACACTTCTTAGTTGTGTGACCCTTAATATAACTTCTCAGCCTCAGTTTTCTCACCTGTAAAATGTGTGGAATAATCACATTTGTATCATGATTTCTGTAAGGATGAAATAATATAGCATATGGAAAATGCTTTACACACTTTGAAGTGCTATATAAATGCTAGCTTTGCAACCCTGGACCAAATTACCTGACCTCTCTGAGTCTTGTTTCCCTGTGTCCATACAATGGACTTGCTGAAGTATCCCAGGGTTTTTGGGAGGTTCTTTATGGTTTAGAATCATGAAGTAATATGTAAATGTGAATCACCACTGTTAGGAGTTATGCTAATCTTTGTACATGGGCTATTACCATGTTTTCTTCAACCAAAATGGCAGATCTGAAAATGTGATGGTTCAGAACAAAGTTGTGGATGTTTAGCAAGCAGAAGAGAGCAGGAGACTTGTGGGAGGACATGAGCACTGTATTCAAATACTTGGAGGCATTTCATATGGAAGAAGGGTTAGACTTGTTCTACTGGGTCCCAGGAAGGGCCAGATATTGGAGGACCAGATATTGCAAGGTTGAGTTGTAGCACTGGGTTGCAAAGAAACTTGATGGCAGGGGAAACAATTTTCCTAACAATGAGATCTGTCCAAAAATTGAGTGGGCTGCTTCAAGTGGTACTAGGTTTGCCCTCAATGGGTATCTTGAAGCAAAGGCTGGAAGCCTTTGATCGTTATGTTGTAGAGGAAATTCTTGATTAGGTAGATGTGGACTAGAGGACTCTTCCAAGTGATATCATGAGGATTCCTTTCATGTGTAGATGTTGAACTAGGTGGCCACTAAAACCTCTTCAGTTCTTTGATTCTGGGATATACTTTTGATAAGGATTTGATTAAATTCCACTTAGTTGAATGATTATTTCTTTTTAACCAAACACTGAGAAAAATTAATTCTCCAGTTGTCAATGTTATGTATAGGTACAGAGATAGAAAACTTGGAAGTAAGTAAAAGGTGTCTTTGGAGCCTTCTGATTGTATATTCTGTGCCATTTTAACCTCCCGATGGACTCAACGTGAGATGTGGCTTTAGTGTTGAACTTTGAGACAAGGAAACCTGGGATCAACTCCTGCTCCAGACTCTACTAGCTGTGGGAGCCTTTCATTTCTCTATTTTTCTCATCTGAAACATGGGGACAATCCAAACATATCTATCACAGGTTCTTGTGATAATCACATGAGAGAATATCTGTAAAGTGACATCATTATGACAGTAATGATTAAATGCCCGTGTTGCCTTCTCCTTGTTAAACGTGCCTGTTCTTCCTTGCTTCGCTTTGGTAAATGTCTGTCTTATAGTCACGTGGAAAACCTGTGGTCATATCCTTCATTCACACAGATTTACAAGGTAATAGAAGCTTAACATGCTAGCTTTGTGGTTGTTCAGTCACTCTGACTCTGTGACCCTGTGGACCGTAGCACACCAGTATTGTATATGGGGCTTTCTTGGAAAAGATAAGGGAGTGGTTTGCCACTTCCTTCTCTGGTGGATTAAGGCAAATAGAGGCCAAGTGACTTGCCCAGGGTCATACAGATAGTAAGAGTAGAAAGCCACATTTGAATTCAGGGCTTCCTAATTCCAGGTCCAGTGCTCTATCCTATGAGCCACCTAATTGCCTCTAAATACACTGGATAGCCCTTCCCTATTTTAACAGGTATCATAACTTTAAACTAAAGAAATTAAATATTAATAATGTAATTCATTTGTGCATCATGGGGTGAGAGAATTTTATTGACTTTTCCATCAATCAATCAACATATATTTGTTAGGCATATATTATGTGACATGCACTGATTTAGGCAAAGGGGGAAAATGAAAGAAAACAAACATAAATGTGAAGCAGTACTTGCCCTCCAGGAGCTTCCCTTCTTTCTCTTATACCACATAGACTGCTGCTTACTCTTCCTTTACATTGGACAAGTCCCTTAGCAATGTATTGCCTAGCTCCAGGACTTGAGTCATCTGCAGGGAATGCCCTCCCTCCTCTGCTCTGCCTCATGGAATCCCTACTTGCTTCACAACTTGACCCAAATACTATGTCCTCAATGGAGCCTTTCCTGACTCTTTGGGTAGCTAACATTCTCCTCCTGCCAATAATATTTGTATTTTTTTGCATAGTCTTAGATATACTTGTTTACCTCTGATAGAATAGAAGCTCTTGGAACTTCCTGTTTTTGGTTTGTGTGCCTAGGACTGTAGCATAGTGCCTGATTCCATGGAAGGATTCTAATAAATGTTCGATGAATGAATGAATTTCCATTCTTTTGCTGGTCATCTTCCAAAGTGAGAGTTTTCACTTTTATCATTTAGTCTCTCATTCAAATGGGCAGATCAGAAGAGTGGGAATGCAGGGATCTGAAGAATGGAGGCAGCAGAAACAGAAATGCATCTCATTCCTTTGAGGAAAAATACTGAAGAGTATTTGCCAAGTACAGTTAAAGTAAATACGGGCACTAAGTAAGTGACAAACGCAAGTATGGTTTTTTGGGGGGTGACGATTAACTCTTTCTTATGATTTTTTAATATATTATTAACTCTGACCCCATGTGGGCTAGCCCTCTACCACTGAAGTTATCACTTCATTAGATCATTTAGCCTCTCAAACTTCTCTAACATGCACCTTTCCAATATTTGTGTCCAACCCAGTTCTCACCATTCTATTCATAAGGAAAAACACTGGCAAGAACTGAATGATTAGAACTATTTCAAGGAGAACCAAATGAAAGTTTATTATCAAAAGGCTAATATGAAATAGGCCAGGCAGGGGCAGTTAGGTGGTGAAGTGAGTAGAGCACTGGCCCTGGAGTCAGGAGGACCTGAATTCAAATACAACCTCAGACACTTAACACTTACTAGCCCTGTGACCATGGGCAAGTCACTTAACCCTAATTACCTTGCCTTCTTCCCTCAAAAAAAAATAGGCCAGGTATACATCTGCAGACAGTAGGATTTGACAAAATGTTCTACTCAGAAATAAAATAGTACCAGACTAAGGAATGAACATAGCCACCTGACAAATTCTGAAACTAAAATTTCATCCCCAGCTGGGCTGTCTATGAGATGCTCTGCAGAAGTGACTTTAACATGCTTGCAAATGTTCCTACCTACTCTTCCATTTGACTTCATGCTGAGCCATTCACCTGACTTGGAAGTGGGAGATAAATATTCTCAACTGACCATCTTACTTTACTTTTTTCCAGTCTGTGAGGTTGTAAGTATGTCTCACTAATGGCCACCTTGACTATTAATCATGGGGGACCAAGACACAACAAAACGACAAAAACCCCAGCCATCATTAAGGACTTGTTTTTCATTCTTGCTTTCATAATTGGGATTTGGCAATGGAAATGGCATAATGGACGGGGAGAAAAGGAAATAGATTAACCTGAAATGTTTGACAGAAAAGGATGAAAAAATTCTATAGATCAAGATTGAATGTGGAATCACAGAATCAGAAAATATCAGAATTGGAAGGAGCCCTGACAACCACCTAGTCCAATTTGTGCTTAGCTGATATCCCCTCTATAACATACCTAATAGGCATCATCCAGTTTCACCAGGATAGTTGCAATAAGGAGTAAGGGGGCCACACTACTTTCCAAAGCAACCCATTTCATTCTTGGGTAGTTGATTGTTAAGAAGGTGTTTTTCATACATTGAACCTAAATTCACCTATTTACAATTTATTTCTATTGCTTCTATTTCTACCTTCTGCAGCCCAGGAGGATAAAAATATTCCTTCTTCCAGGTGATGACATGTCAATGGAGCAATGAAGCTTCCAAGTGATAGATCTGTTGCAAGGGAAGCAACATATACAGAAAAATCTGTGGCTTCCATCAAACGTGTTTATTCAGACCAGAAACTTCAATATGGCACAAAGACTCTAAATTCATTGGGTCTTCCCATATAAATGAGGCTCCCATCTGCCCAGTTCACACACGATCACAATCTTTGACAGTTCTTGCCAGTACCCATCTAATTGGGACTAGACAATGACACAATTGAAAAATTCATCCAAACTTTGTATGTGATATCCAAGATACAAAAAAAGAAGAAAAAAAAACAATGCTCAGTAAACTAATTGTTTTGGTGAATTTAACCAATGTCTCTGGATTTAAACTGAACTGAGCCAAACTGGTCAGGCATGCAGATTCAGATTTCAAAGCCCTGAGAGGGAGAGGAGAGAAAGACTGCAGTTCATTGGGGAGATCAGGAAAGGTTTCATGGAAGAAGTCAAAGTAGTTGTCCAACTGTAGTGCTATTCTTGTGGACAGGATGGGGATATGAGAGTTAGGAAAGGAGCATCAGATTTGTGGGTTCCAACTGGTTGGCTGGCTAGAATCCCTTAAATAGTTCTTAATTGTTCCATTTAAACCCCAAAGGAGGCTTCCAATGGACTTTAATGGAAATATGTTTTTGGTGCTCTCATGTTGCTTTTTTTTATCAACGACAGTTAAAGATACATATGTGTGGAATCCTTCTCAGTTCTAGTATTAGAAAATTATACTTTTTGAGTGACTGGAGGTCAAAGAAAAAAAAACCTACAGTTGCCTGCTCTCTCCCCTTTTTCCTTTGTACACTCTGGTGACCAGGAAGATGCCATCCAGCTGTTAAAACTAGCCCTATTCAAATGAACTTGGATAACCCTTAAGCTTATTAGCTTCATTGTTCTGCATTTTATTATAAGATATTTAAATCCAGACACAATAGCACATATCCTTAGTGTTCTAGTTCAGAAAGCTTCCTCTCTCTGCTCACTGATGTATAAAAGCTGCTTTGACTCATTGAAAGGGTGGAAACTATTTCATAAAGAATGTGGTTTTCCTCAGTTGACCAACTGTTGAATAAAACTCTGGAAAAATATTTCCTATTCAATTGAATAAGTGGTTTTTATTCCATTCTATAAGGCATGCTTATCAAATGTTCAGGTACCACAAAACAGAGAGGGATAGTTAACATATGAGTCGGCAGATTCAGAATCCAAAGGGCTCTCAACAAAATGTTGAACTGATTCTAATAAGATGAAATTTGGTACAGATATATAAAATTGAAGTATCATTTATATGTTCCGAATATCCACAACACAAATTGAAAGAGGCATGTAGTTTGTCTAAAAAGCTTTTGGGGAAGGGGCAGCTAGGTGGCACAATGGGTAGAGCACTGGAATCAAAAGGATTTGAGTTCAAATCCAGATTTACTAGCTGTGTGACCCTGGGCAAATCACTTAACCCTGATTCATTCCAACAAAACAAAATAAACAAAGAAAAAAACATTTGGGGCTTAGTAGAAAAGCAAGCTCAATATGATTCAGAGGTGCAATTTGGCAGCTAAAAAACCCAATGCCATCTCAGGCTGTAGTAAGAGAGCCATGGCTCATTCTACTGTTCTCTTTGTATTCTGCTCTAACTAGACCATATGTGGAGTATTGTACTTAGTGTCAGGTGCCATATTATAGGAAGGGAATTGAACATCTGGAAAGTGTCCAGTTGGGGGTGATCAGGATTATAAAAGATGTCAAAATCATTGCAGATGAGGCTTGGTTGAAGGAACAGGGAATGTTCAGCCTATGGGGGGGGGGGGGACACAATGGTGTCATTATATATATGGAAGAGTGTCACATGGAAAAGGGATTTAATTTGCTCTGATTGATGCCAGAAGGCAAAATTTGGGGAAAAAAGGATAACATTTGCCAAGCAACAGATTTTGACTTGCCATAGAGAAAAGCTTTTTAACAGAACTATCCCAAAATTGAAGGGCCCACCTTAGGAGGTTGTGGGCTCCCCATTATTAGAGAGTTCCATGCCAAGGTTGGATGAACACTTATGGGGAATGCTGTAGAGGAAAGCCTTATTCAGATATGGTTGGGTTAGATGACTTCAGAAGTCATCTAATCTAAGAACTCATAATTTCTTTGATTTGATGAAATGGCATTTTATTGGTACCTTGAAGGATGGACTACATATTGGCAGCTAGTGACAATGGGGAAGATCTTCCAGGTAAAATGAGAATGAACAGAAACACAAAGTTTG
Organism: Pseudochirops corinnae; assembly: GCA_028646515.1. NCBI lineage: Eukaryota > Metazoa > Chordata > Mammalia > Diprotodontia > Pseudocheiridae > Pseudochirops > Pseudochirops corinnae. The sequence continues at coordinate 5,405 of JAQQSV010006218.1, read as the reverse complement.
GAAAATATATGTAGCTCGGGCTGGCTGTAACATGGAGCACATGGAGGGCAATAAGAAAAATATAACTGGAAAGACAGAGTAGTATCCTCAAAATTCTGGCTGTGAAGAATATCAGACCCCAAATTACTTAGAGTCCTCTGATACTTCAAGTGATATAATATAGACTACTCATGAAAAAACTTTCCCATTGCTTTTTTTTTTAAAGTTTGGATCTCAGATTTCATTAGTATTGGGATCTTTCTATGTGAAAATTCCCTACACCAGTATATAATGGTAACTGCTGAATCTTAGAGAATTGCTTGGAGGTACTAAGAGGCTGAATTACTTGTCCAAAATCATATAGTCAGTGGATATCAGGGACAAGATCTGAACCCAAGTTTTATGATTTCAGGAACAATCCTCTATCCATAAGGCCAAGTTGCTTCTTGTGTCATGGGTATGATTTAGGAATTTAGCAGTTTTACCTCAAGACAGTTTGAAGTATCATAAAAGGAGTGATAAAGATTTGAATTTGGTCCTGGAGAGTCACTGGCTGTTTCACAATCAATCGGCAAATTGCTTAATTTTTCTGAAAATGGGGTTAATAGTAACATTAAGAGAAATGATCACACAGAGACATTGTGCATCTCAAATATAATAATGCAATAATGTAATTATAAAAATAAAAGGCCCCAAAATTTTAAAAATCAAAACGAAAACACTTTAAAAATGAGAAAGACAAGAGTATAATTAGGACCACGCTATGTATTTTAACACACCCTGATCCTGAAAATGAGAGTTTCAGATTTATAAGAGAAAGTCATTCTTATCAATGGAGGTAAAGGGACAGTTCCAATGTTGCCCTGTGGTCCATAGATCTTCAAAGGCATAGAGGATGGCTTCCATTGAATGCACTGGGTAAGCCCGCCATGGATAGGAAGCCTGCTATGGATGAGTACTGGGAGAATGTGGATAAAGATTGCATAGGATAGCAAGATGTGGGGGATGGATGGTGATCTTCAACACCGAAGAAATACAATGTTGATGAGATAAAGAAATCACAAATCATTAGAAATATTTACAAATAAAATACCCAGATATTCCAATTTCAGATCACTTATCTCGAGCACTCTTCTTTATCTACAGAACAAATACTAAAATCATGGAGCAATTGTGATGATTTCACAGGATGGAAATAGGAATCAAGTGCTTCTGAGTGTTTGCAGACATTCCCACTTTGTCTATTTGTCTTTCACAAATCTCTACCATTTGCAGTAATTTGGTTGTTTATTTATAGTGTTGTTTATATTGTTTTTGTGTTAATTATCATAGTGAATTTCACTTTCCTGCTAATATTTTTAAGCATTTTGGCAGTATATATGTGTGTATATATGTATATGAATATAACTATAATACATTTATGCATATCTCCATGTACATGTTTATATGGATACATATGTATACTTATCTCCATATATTAAAGGACTTTTAGTTTATTAGAACAATGGTTATTAAGGAGAGTCAAGAAGGTAGCCAATTCTTTCAGTAACTGAAAAAAAAAAAGATTGCCATTGTGGCTTTAAAAGCCAGCGAAAGACCTGTTTTTCTGTACTTTGAATTTTGTTCCAGTTCCCTAGAACATTGCCAAAATATCTCTAGAACATCACCAGATCACTACCAGTACATTCTCAGATCACTCTCAGAACACCATTGTTATGGGAATCTGAAGCTCTTCCCTAACCCTAGGCCCTTTGCTTAAGTGGCTTAAGTGGCTCTGAGAACCTTCCCTGATTTGAAAGTATACTCTGTGCCCTAATAAGCTGAATGTGGTCACATGGAGCCTGTGGGGGGAGGCTTGTTCTTTAGGAATGCCCATGCCTAATTACTTTGTGATTGGGCAGTGGGTCAAGAGGGCTGTGACATTCTCTGATCCAGGAGAAGGCTATATATATGCCCTGATGTGAGATTTTTCTTGGGGCTCACTTTGAGAAGAGCTGTGTGATTTGGCCAGACGAGACTTTGGGAAGCCATTGAGCCCCACGGCTGTGAAAAACCCAGATGTTGGGGCTTCCCTCTCTGGTAACTGACTAGGTATGGATGTAATGGTCAGATGGCTGGAAGCCGGTCTGCTGATCTGTTCTTTGTCTGCTTGTAACTTCTGCTTGTAATTGTGTTTTATATTCTGTTTGCATTCTCTGAGGTTCAGGGTGCTGACTTTTCCCCCTGAACTAGGTAAATGATGTATGTTTGATTGATTAAAGTGAGACTGTTGACCCATTTTGAGTTGCTTTCCTTTAGAAAAGCAGATCCACAAACCTGTGCCAGCAGCCGCCCTGGGTGTGCCGGGGTGCTGGCTGCTACAACCATAAGAACATCACCAGAACATCACCAGATAACCACCAGAATGTTGCTATTGTGCCCCAACGGAGATGACCAGAGAGGCAATGAGCACACCTTTCCTTCACAGGTTCGCCTGCAGGAGATAACAGCCCGTTTCTTTTCCAGTAGTTAGGATTATGGATTTAGAAAGGACCTCATCTTAGTAGTTTGATTAGTATGTGGAAGAGAGGATTTTCTATAGCAACTGATTTAACAATAGCTACAGAAGTCACTGGTCCTTTCTACAGGAGACCATTCCTGCCTTGATTTAATGAAGGAGTAGTCCTTGTTTGAAGGATCTGGTGGGCCAGAAATTCTGGTGACCTTCAGGAGACATGTTGCATAGATGAGATTTTGGTCAACCCTCTATATCTAGACCCTTGCCTGACCTCCCAAATGAAAGAGGAGAGAACTTTTAGGACAATTGTCCCTCATGAATTCACAAAGTATGCTATTGTTTAAGACCTTTTTATTCAAACATGGCAAGTACAGGCTGACAATTAGCAGCGGATAAAAATGGCAAAAAAAAAATTACCAGGAAAGATGCTATTTAATATGAACATATTAGAGCTGTAAGGGATATCATTTAGTCACCCCCAATTTTATACAGGAAGAAATGGAAACTGAGGGAGGGTATTGCATCTCAGCAATATTCCTTCTGGTACTTTCAGAGAAATGGGGGAAAAAAATCTTACAACTTAATCGATGTCTTTTTGAGGAAGATTTCCTGAGCTTTGATCATGCCTTCTTTCTCTGTTCTATTTGACAGGGAGTTCTTTCCTCCCTGACTTCATGCATAAAAGGCCAGCTGGGAGCATTCCCACAATGAGCTGAGAGATGGAAAACAAACCAATGGCCCTCTCCCCAGCAGTGTCCCTTGACCTTGACATTGCTTTTAAAATCCCCAAGGAGCCCTTATGTGGGCCTGTTTCCTAGTTCTCTATTGCATTTCTTTTGAACAATTCAGAATTCCCAAACCTCACCCAGGAAAACATACAGTCTCACTAAAGAAACCTGAATGATCAGACCAAGATAAAGAAGGAGAGAGTTAGGACTAGAGAGAAAATTATCTTCAAACAAACTCTTGAGGCCATTTTTAAAAAAAAACACTGCAGATTTTTACAAAAAATCTAAAGAAAGAAGTTCACAGATTTAGAGCTGCAACTAAATTTAGAGGTCCCTTTGCCAATCCCTCATATTACAGATGGGGAAACAGAGGGGAAAAGGTTGAGTGATTTTCTATATATACACATACATATATACATATACATACACACATACATATACATATATACATGCATACATATGCATATACACACATAAATATATACATGTGTATGTGTACCCACATATATCTTTTCCCCCTATGCAAAGAAACATGTCATTTTATATGGACAATTTGGTAATAATCTAATGTTGTAGTTACTGAATGGTTAGCCAATGATGATGCCAACTAAATATGTTACTGTTACATGCAATATTGTTACTTCCCCTGCCCATATCATTATGACAAATGACAACTGTGGATTATGAGACTATCTACACATTTTCAGACCCATTTTACATTTAAGTTCTCATGTTAGGAGTCACTGTGGTATAAAATGACATAGGACTGATTGTTGAGATTGAAGTTAGGAATGCTGGGTTCAAATCACACTCCTAAGACTTACTAGCTATATGAGTCTTTTTGGTTGCTTAAACTTTCTTTACCTCAAGATACTCCTAAGTATTTTCCTACTTGTCTAAGACAGAGCTCATTCTTCATTGGTGGAGGAAATTCCTATATCAAGAATTCTCAGCTAAATCAGAGATTCTTCAGATATTCTGGTATTTCCTGGTCATTTCCATTTGGGGGGTTTTGAAAGGACAAAAGACAATGATTGTAAATGAAAATTCAGAGGTTACTGAAGGATTTGGGTAGGAGCTAAGGAGAAGCAACCAATTACTTCTTGTGGCAGTTATCTGATGAGAACATGGATTTAAACTCTAGAGTAGTCCTGGCAAAGCTGGAGGGAGAAAGAAAAATCAGTGAACCTATTTCAAAGGTGCTGACTAGCCTTGTCTTAGATTTTTAAAGGTTCAGAAATACAGTTTGGTCCTAACCATAATTCCCACAAGAATTTCAGGGGAAAAGATTACCCTTAGACTTCCAGGTCACATTGCTTTCCCTCAAATCCCAGTGAACAAGAAAAAAGGGACTGGAAATACAAACAAACCAAATCATGAGAGATATGGGAAAAGAAAACTTAAGATAGATGTACCTATCTTTCAGTCCTTGGGTAGGGAAAACTCTGACTGATTGCAATGTAGCTAGTGAGGATTATATATTCATAGACAAAGTAAATGTGGTCTAAATGTGTTTAATTAGATATTTAAAGAATAGAACATTTAATTTAATGCACTATGTGAAAAAACCCAGCCTTCAGTTGATTTTGGATGAGACAGATAATGATGTTAAGATTTCAGAGAAACTCTCCAAGCACCCGACACAAGTGGAAATCAAAATTGCATTTGCTTGAATATATAGAAAGGATATCTAAGGACTTTAAAGGGTAATCCCTCCCCCTTTTGAAGTTCTTGTGAGAATGATGGTTAGAATTGCTCCTACAGAGCTACAAGTTAAGGGAGGGCATGAAAAATCTCCTAGGTACTCAGTCCGTTCCACTAGTGACCCAAGGTTTATAGTTTTAGAGTCTTCCCAGACACTTTCCTTTGGCTTTCTCCTCCCAGCACACCTGCCTTCATGTTGTCTCGTGCATCTCTCTGATTCTTTCAACTTATGTTGGTTACCAACCTAGTTCAGTCCTTCTTTCCCTTTCTCCTGGGTTATTGTGATAACTTCTTAGTTGGTTTCCAGCCTCTCATTTCTCTAATCTATCCTCCAAACAGCTGTAATGACATGAACCAGCAGATTCCCAAAGGAATGCTACTGTGAACAGCTTTTAGAGTTCAGATTACAAAATATAGTGAACACTCTGTTTATTCCATTACAAATCAAGACAAACATTCAAAACATTATAATATTCACAACATCACATCTTATCACA
>JAQQSV010006216.1:0-14337 GCA_028646515.1 Pseudochirops corinnae | reverse complement strand
CCTTCTTAAGCTGATCCATGGCTTTTAGGCAGTCTTCATGTTTCTTGGAAACTTTTGGTGCAGGAGTTCTGACTGTGTTGTCTTCTTCCCATTCCATGCTTTGATCCTTCTTGTTCCCAAAGAAGGAATCTAGAGTTTGGTTGCTGGTCTTAGTTTGCTTCTTTTGTCTGCTCATTTTGGCCAGTCAATGATTTTTTAGCTCTGTAGAACTCTGCTTCCATAGGGGAAAGCTCTGTCCCAAATTGCTGGGGTTTTCCCAGGTGCCAGCACTTTTAGGAAGCTACTGCAGCTCCCACCACCTTTGGCTCACTGAAAACACACCCCCGGACCACCACCCAAGACCACAATCCGGATCCAGGCTGCTCAACGCAAGAGCCCTTGGCCTCTGAACGATCACTTGGCCCCCCTGCAGTCTGCAGGCTGGGCGCTCTGAAGCAGCAATGTGGAGGTGGCTGCAGGTCCTCCGCTTCTGCCGCTGCCTTGCCCCGGAGGCAGTTTGGCTGGACCCGCTTTTGTCCCCCAATTTTTGCAGAGATCCACTGACCTTTCACTTAGTCCTTTTTTCTTATGACTTGATAATTCTGGAAACTGCCACAGCTGCCACAGATCCACTCTCCCGACTCTCCAGCTGTTGCTGAGCTTGCCTAGTACAGCCACCCTCGGGGCAAAGCCATGTTTTCTGGCTGGGCTGATTTAGGCTCCCAGAGATGAGATGGTCCCTTTGAGCCGAGCTTCCTTCAGCAGGAAGTATATCTGTGCTCATTTTAGATCCCTAGAATTTGTTTAGAGTCATATTTTTTGGGTGTTTGATGTGGCTGTGTGGGAGCCTTGTTGCTCCTATGCCACCATCTTGGCCCCACCCCCTCCTCTCTGTTTTTTTTTTTCATTCTTCACACTTGTCTATACCAATTACATACTAGTATTGCACTACATTAAAATTCACTAGTTATTGACATTATTTATTGGGCTTTTATTAAGATGGTAGAAAAGGGTATGGTAATGTCAAACTTATTTTTTTCACAGAATTCCCAGAACATAGGAGTCATTTAACAAGGATGGACTTAGTAGTAAAATAAAATTAAGTAAAATTAATTTATACTTTGGAAGTAATGTTCGCACATAAGACAAGAAAAGTTATTTCCATAGAATTTCTTATAAAGTGATTGAATTTTCTTGATTTCCACTGACTCTACATTTGTTTACCATAGAAGTAACAATCTTCCTAATGACCTTAGCTGTATATATCTGAAATCATCTGACATTACCTTACTCATTGATGCAAAAAGTAATTGTCATTGTCTTAGGGATAATGAAACCCAGAGGTTCATCAAGAATGAAACAGGGACATTATAGAACAGATGCAAACGTAGTAATCTAGAAGACACACCTCTGGTGAAAAGGATGTTCTTTAGTTCCTGGGAGCAAAGAATAACAAAGTAATCTTCCAATGTTTTTCAAATGAATAGATTTAAATAGCAAAATATTTTAGAACACTCAGGGTTCTTTAGAGTAATAGTGTGAAACTCAAATAGAAATGGGGCCCTTGGGCTAAATATTGACTTCAAGGACCACAAATTACTACTATCTCTAAGACATTGTATTTTTGTTTTGTTAAATATTTTCCAATCATAAAATTTTTACGGTACAAAATTGATGCTTCTGCAGTAGAGTCACATGCTAAAAAGATGAATATAAAAAAAAACAGTCTGATGATTTGGGAAACATCATCAGCAACATTTAAATGGAACGTTTTTGTTTTGGTTGGTTTTACATACCCTGGATTTCTTTTTTCTTCAGTGTTAAGGCTTTGAATGTTTTCTTGTTCATCTTCAATGACCAATTCTTCTATTCTTATATCCTTGCTTCTTTCATTAAAACAGTTTTTTCATTTTATTGACAAAGGGAGATCTCCCCAAATATTGGCTGGTGGCTCACAAAAAAATGATATTCCTTATACAATTAAAGACAAAAGTGCTTAGGTATATGATACCTATACTTTAATTTAAGGCATTGCTTTAAAAACAGACTTGCTGTTAGTCATGGAATTACAGAACAAAATGATTTAAATTGTATTAAGTTTAAAAAAACACAGTAAGATATTAAAGCCCTCATGCTTAAATTACATCTTCCCACTAACCAGAATATTTTTTTGGGAAAAAAATCAACCTAATCCTATGAAGCAATTAAGAAATAGTTTCCTAATGGAGCTTATAGATGCCTCTCAATTTACCATTTGATTTTTACAGTAAATGCTACTTAATATATTCATTTTTATCTGCCTTAAGATCTTTTAATTATTTTTCCATTGTGCTATTTGTTTTTTTTGTTTCTTTATTTTTAATAATCAACTTTTGTTTGCTGAAACCCCTTGAGAATTCATTTCTCATATGACAACTATCAGAGGGAAAGGTAATCTAAAAATGTATATATATACATATATATATCTTGAGTCAGAAGTTGACTTTGGTGACAGATATTCCTATGTAGAGACATATTGAATAAGAGATCCAATAACTTTATATTAATTAAAATATTAATTTTTCCACTGGCTTCAAAAAGTAAGAGTTTGTTGTTGTAAAGGGTCTTCATCCACAGGCTTGTTATTTGTTTTTCCCCTGACAAGTGTTTACCGCCTTTTCTCCACGGCTTCCTTGAACACTTTGATATATTATATGCAAGTTCAAAAGGACAATATACATAAACCAACATATCTTGGTTATAGAAGCATAAAATTTAAAATGTCTGCACAGGTATACCAAAAGCATGCTTCATCCAATCTTTTCCAACCATCGCCTACAAATGAATTACTTTTCTCAAAATTTTACTACAGACATATACACATTTCTCTTGAGAATTTCTGCAATGTACCCAGTCTTGAACATATTTGTCCTGACTACTAGTAAATTTCTTTCTTTTTTTTGTTTTTTTCTGAGTAAAAATACCCGCTCTTATTTCCCTCATCAGGAAAGCTTTATGCCTTATAGGCAGCATCTTTGGTCTGAAAGTTTTCTCCTTATAAAAACTACAAAGAATGTCTCCTAAAGTCATTCTCTAATTTCATGATAGCCATGAGTAAGGGCTCTTCTTCTTTGGTGTTCTCACACTTTTACTGAAATAACAAGTGGTTAGTCTTTGTCACTGTTGGCTTCAACATAGTGACAGTAGAAAGTAAAAATCTAAAGTTTTCATCAACTGTATATAATTCTGATCCACATGCCTCTCGAGTATCCTATCTCTCATAAAATTGGATTCCCTTAGAAGTTCTATACCATGAAAAATGGGAAGTGGGAGGGACAGGTGGTGGAGTCAAGATGTCAGAGTAGAAGCACAAACTTGGCATGGGCTCCAGGTCCAAACAATTCTAATGCTTGTAAAACAATGAGTCTAAAGAAATTATAAAGCTACAGAACCCAAAAAGTGACAGAAAGATACAAGTCTCCCACTGAAGACAGCCTGTCAGGCCAACAGAAAAGGTCTATCACAACATGCTGGGAGCTAAGCTCAGGCCCACAGGAGCCATGCAGTTCCAGCTCCAAAGTGGCCCCTATGAGCACCGGTCAGAGTAGACTTCAGGAGAATGAGTAAGCAGCAGCTGTGGTATGTTCCAGACTTCTCAACTCATAAACACCAAAGTAAAAGGTCAATATGCAACTCAGTTAGAACAGGGTAGAGGGAAGAGCACAGCCCAGCTCCTTCTCCACAGGGGTGAGAAGTGGCAGATGCACAGTGGCTGTGTCATGTGGCTGCCTCAAGCAGCTCCTGGCCAGCAGATTGTAGGGGGACCAAGTGACTGTTCAGAAGGTAATCACTCTGGCTTTGACATGCTTGGATCTGGATCACAGTCTTGGGAGATTGTCCTAGGGTGTGTGACCAATAAGCCAGAGCTTGTGGGGGATGTAGAGACATTGCATTCTTAATAGCTCCAAAAGCTTCCAAAACACCAGTGATTTGTGACAAAGCTTTCTCCATTCTGGAAGCAGAGTTCTACCATGGCAAAGAGCTCAAAAGTCAAGTAATTGGCTGGCAATATGAGCAAGCAGAGGAAGCACAAATAGACCATAGAATCCTTTTTGGGGAACAAAAAGGATCAAGGCATGGAGCAGGAAGAAGACAATACAGTCAGAATTCCTGCATCAAAAGCTTCCAAGAAAAATATGAACTGCTTATAGGCCATGGAGGAGCTCAAGAAAGATTTTGAAAATCAATTAAGAGAAGTGCAGGAAAAAATGGGAAGAGAAATGAGAATGATGCAAGAAAATCATGAAAAGTGAGTCAACAGCCTGCTAAAGGATACCCAAAAATACACTGAAGAAAATAACACCTTAAAAAATAGACTAACTCAAAGGGCAAAAGAGGCACAAAAAGAAAATGAGGAGAAGAATGCCTTAAAAAAGCCAAATTTGCCAGATGGAAAAGGAATTTTAAAAATTCACTGAAGAGAATAACTTCTTTTGAAATTAGATTGAAAGCTAATGACTTTATGAGAAATCAAGATACTATTAAACAGATTTTAACAAATAAAAAAATAGAAGGAAATGTGAAATATCTCATTTTAAAACCAGTGGCCCAGAAAATAGATCCGGGAGAGATAATTTAAAAATTATTGGACTACCTGAAAGCCATGATAAAAAAAAAAAAAACAAACAAAAAAACAAAAAACCTAGATGCCATCTTTCAAGAAATTATCAAGCAAAATTGCCATTATATTCTAGAACCAGAGGGCAAAATAGAAATTGAAAGAATTCACCAATTACCTCATGAAAAATATTCCAAAATGAAAACTCCTAGGAACGTTATAGCCAAATTTCATAGTTCCCAGATCAAGGAGAAAATACAGCAAGCAGTCAAGAAGAAACAATTTAAGTATTGTGGAAACACAATTGGGATAACATAAGACCTAGCAGCTTCTACGTTAAGGGATTGAAGGGCTTTGAATATGATATTCCAGAGGTCAAAGGAGCTAGGACTAAAACCAGGAATCACCTACCCAGCAAAACTGAGTATAATGCTTCAGCAGAAAATATGGTCATTCAATGAAATAGAGGATTTTCAAGCATTCTTGATGAAAACCCCAGAGCTGAACAGAACATTTGACTTTCAAATACAAACAGCAAGAGAAGCAGGAGACAGTAAACAGGAAAAACAAATCAGAAGTAACTTATTAAACTTGAATTATTTATATTCCAACATGTAAAAATGATAATTGTAACTCATAAAACTTTTCTCAGTATGAGGATAGTTGAAGGGAATATATATGTATTATGTATACATATATATATGTATAGGAGGGTGTATGTGCATATAAATATATATGTAAATGTGGGCCTATATATGTTCATGTATACACAGACAGAGGGCACAGGATGATTTGAATATGAAGGATGATATCTAAAACATAAAATTTAAGAGGTGAGAGAAGAATTTATTGGGAGAAGGAGAAAGGGAGAGATAAATTAGGGTAAATTATCTCATATAAAAGAACTAAGAGAAAACTGTTACAATGGAGGGGAAGAGCAGGAAGGTGAAAGGGAATGGGACAACCTTACTCTCATTGCATTTGGCTTAAGGAGGGAATAACATACACACTCATTTGGGTATCCTGCCTACAGAAAAATAGGGGGGTAGGAGGTAATAGGGGAGATGTTTTAAGGGAGGACAGATTGCAGGAGAGGGTAGTTAGAAGCAAACATTTTTGAAATGGGATAGGGTCACAGGAGAAAATAGAATAAGTGTTGGGGGGCAGCATAGGATGGAGAGAAGTATAGTTGCTCTTTCACAATATAACAATTATGGAAATAATTTGTGTAGCTACACATGTACAACCTATATTGAATTGCTTATCTTCCCATTGGGTGCAGTTGAAGAGGGAAGAAGGGGAAAAACATCTGGAACTCGAAGTTTTAAAAACAAATGTTTAAAAAAAATTGTTTTCTACATGCAACTGGGGCATAAGATGTACAGGCACTCTTGTCCTACTAGAAAGTTGGGTAGGATATAAGAAAGAAAAGATTGGGGGAAAGAATATTCAGTAGGCTTGCTATTATAGGATAGGGGGTAGGGGAAAAACAGGGAGAAAAAAATTGTCACTCAAAGTTTTGTTGTAATGAATGCTGCAATCTAAAAATAAATTAAATGATTTATAAAAAAGAAAAAAGAAAAATGTGAAGTGAACGATTTTTGTCTTAGAGTTAAGAAACATATGATTTGGGGTACCATTATCCCCATATCTGTGTCAAAGTCTGTTCAGGCCCACAGTGGCAAGAGATTCTTTCCAGTCTCTAAATATTTGAGCCTGCTTTTAGGAAAGGACCTGTTATAAGTTTATACCTTATTGGAAACTTACACCATTCTCTCTGTTGTAGCTTTATTATTTAGTAGAGAATGATTGACCTTTTCCCTGTTAAATAAATGTTAGTCCTAAGTCAGAGCCTAAAGTACCTGTTTTATTCACTTGGTTAAATAATAAATTCATGTGCTCAAATCACATTTTAAAGACAAATTCCAAACCCAAATATATCTTTATAACTTAAGGAGAGAGAAAGTTAAGAGTACTCCAATTTTTGTCATTTTGGGGAGAGGCTCACTAGCTGAAAGTAGGAGAGCGATATGATCTATCTATCTATCTATCTATCTATCTATCTATCTATCTATCTATCTATCCATCCGTCCACTATATCTGTATCACAACCCTTTCTTTTCAGCTATTTGATAACAAGAGGTTTCTTTCTGGCTTGTACTTGGCACTTTGCACTTTGCCTTGCTCATAGTGAATGTTTAGTAAAGGTTTTATCTATCTCCCTTTATATACACTCATACATACATGTATTCATACATACATATACAAACATACATGTATATACATACATATATGTATAGTGACATGGTATAGAAATGGTTGTTGGGAAAAGATGGTGGTACTGGGCAAGTTAATGTAAACATAGAACAAAAGATTCAGCAGGTGTGTGTATGTGTGTGTTAGAAGATTAGGAAGATATTCCAAGTTGCAAAGGGGCACAGCCTAAAATGGTGATTGAGAATTGAGATTTAGGCCTGGTTCTTGGCAAAATAATACAATAGTTTGCTTATAAAATCCCAAGGTGGTTCCAGGAACTGTATCTGTCTTGATACATGTGTGTGTATATATATATATACATTTATATATATACATTTATATATACATATATAAATACAGAGATATGTGTATATAAACACATATATAAATACACTTATGTGTCTGAATGTATGTGTGTGCATATATATATGTGTGGTATGCAAATACATATATATACATACAGATACACACATACATATATATATATATATATATATATATATATATAAACATCATGGTGTATATAGAAACATATACATAGGTCAATCTGATGGTTAAGATTGAAACAAAAAACAAATGACACATTTAAAAATCATTTACTACCTTTCAGTGTTTACTTAGCTTTATTAGGGAAAGGATGTTTAGCAAGGAGGTAGTATTGATTTATTTGGGCTAAACTTCCTTGCTTATATATTGATCATTCTAATGTGCTAGTTAGAAAAAATGGGTTAAATTTGAGGTAGGAGCCAGTGAGCCTTCCTGTTTAGGCTCTTGAACTTAGACCACCAAAAAGTTATTATGAACCTAGGTCATATAGTCTAGTTAAGATCTGAGAATAGTATTTATACAACTTTTTTTTTAAAGAGAAGCCTATATGTGTCATTGTCATGGCAAACAAAGGAATAGTTAAAACCTTGTTTCAGTTATTTATTTAGCATCTTGGTTTAGTTCAAGTGTCCTTGAGCCTTCCACATCATTCTATCAAGTCCTTGTTAAGAAACAGAACTTGTAAATCCCACAGTGAATGGGACTTGCCAAAGGCAGGAACAGGAAGTACATAAAAGAGAGGCAGAACAGGGAGGAGCTAATGACAGATAAAAAGCTTAAGAATAGCTGGAACTGAGCAGAACTGGGAGGATGCATGGCTGTGGTGCCAGCCCTTTGTCTGCTTGTGTTGATATTACTTTGTCAGACCTGTCTGCTGATAGAGGGTGTTGCTGCTGATTCAGAAGCCTTGAAAGAGAATTTTCTTGTTATCTGTTTACAGAAGTCCTGGAGCAGGGTTTTACTGATGTTTTCAGAGTTCCTGTGACTTTACTGATGATTTGTGTTGATATCTCAGACCCTGTTAGTAGTCTGTGTTGATTTCACAGGAAGAAAGTGAATTGATGATGGTGCAGCGATGTGTATTAATATTAGAAAGTGAATATTGGAGTGTTGCAGCAACTTACTGTTTATTCCACCATCTTGGCTCTTGTAAGTGATTACTAATTCATCTTTCTTTGGAAATAATATCAGAGGTTTATCACTCCACATACTTTTTGGTATTTTCTCCACCAGATAGTTTTAGAAATAGTACTTCAATATCTTCAACATTGCGTTGCCTAAGCACAATCTGGCAGAATTTGAACCTGGGCTTGTCTACTTACTCATCTCTGTTCTCTTCAGTATCATTTGTAATTCCTCTACAAGCATATTTGGGACTCTAATGTTAGAATACAACAATGTTAGAATACAACAATTGGGGCTCTGTTAATTTTTGTCTTCCCAGAAACAGAAACAGGGAAAGAATTGAGGTGGACTAGTCACTGTGAGCTTCAATATGAAATGGGAATTGTATGAAGAACTGGATGAAGAACAGGACAAAGAGCTAGACAAGGGCTAAGAACTGTCTACCTGTGAATCCAGGTGATCATTAGGTGAATTTGGACAAGAGTTGGGAGCATGGAGGAGAAACCATGGAATTTGGGAGCCAGCCCTGCTTCAAGATGAAAGGACCTTTCCTTGGGTACTTGGTGCTGGCTGACAAGATCATGATTTATGCTGACCTAGGGGTTGGTGAACTTTGTACTTTGCATCCCTTAAGGATGATTGAGTTAAGGATGATTGGAAGCTAGTTTTCAATCAAGAAGAAAGAAGAGTTTCTGACTGAGAGATAAAAACAATGTGACCTGGGGGTGAGAGATCTTTGTACTCTGTATCCCTTAAGAAAGATAACTCCTTAAGAATCATTGAGTTAAGGACTTACTGAAGGATATCTTTTGTTTAAAAAAATGATGTGGCTACTTTAGTGATAAACTGCTATGTTATATCATTGTGAATGTTGTACTTTGGTTTCTTTGAATGTTTTGCTTTAGTTTAATGCTGAATAAATAGAGAGTTAACTATATTGTGTAATCAGAATTCTAAAGCTATTCACAGCAACAGTTCTCTGGAAGGCTGCTTATGCTTGGCTTTACAGTCATGAGCTATAGTAGATATAATTATCTACTGTTATTCTAACACACTAAAACTTGACATTGCCAAGGGTCAAGATGTAGTAGCCAAAGTCAAAGCCATTTTAGAGTATAAACTCATATGGTACAATGTTAGAAGAGTATTGTCTTACATGAGTGTAAGAAAAAGTGAGGAAAAAAACAATTTTAAGAAATCTTATAAATAAAATAAATCTAAGGCTATTTATGAATGAAACTAGAATGAAGACAATGGAAAGATGAAATATGAAAAATGTATGAAGGGAATTCTATGGTAAACTTTTTTTTTCACATCAAGGATGGTATTCTAACATTAGAGACCCAAATATGTTTGTAGAAGAATTACAAATGATACTGAAGAAAACAGAGATGAGTAGGTAGACAAACTCAGGTTCAAATACTGACAGATTTTGCTTTAGACAACACAATGTTGAAGATATTGAAGTATTACTTCTAAAAGTATCTGGTGGAGAAAATACCAAAAAGTATGTGGGGTGATAAATGTCTGATATTGTTTCCAAAGAAAGATGAATTAGTGATCACTTACAAGAGCCAAGATGGTGGAATAAACAGTAAGTTACTGTAACATTCCAATATTCACTTCCTAATAATGATAGAATAATGCCCTGAAACAAATCTTGAAATAACAGAATTGAAAAACAGAAATAACATCCAATCCAGTGGAGCAGGCAAATTGCCACACCAAGACTACCAACAAGCTTTAGCATATCCTGGGAAAAAAGCTGACTCCAGCTCCAAAAATCACCACATGCTTCAGCATAGCCCAGGGCAAAGAGGCAATTTCCTGTAGGCAGAAGGCCTCATGCTTCAGTGTAGCCCAGTGGAAATACAGAAATATCCCACCCACCTGAGCATAACCCAGACATTAGCACCAGGACTCCTGCTCAGCACAAGGTAAATGTCAGAATCCTACAAACCTCAGTGGTACCAGCTACCTCACCACTCAACCTTCTTAGTATAGCACAAGACAGGAAAGTCCCTTTTCAGTCTCAAGACAACATCAGCACAGTACCAGCTAAATAGCCAGCATTTACAGTTCCTGGCATAAGAACACTGAGACAGTGCCCCTTCTACCCTGGGAGTAGAACTCAAATTTAAAAGCAATGGAAAAGGGCAAGAGAGATTAATAAAAAACAGGAAAAAAAAATCTGACCATATGCAATGCTAATGGAATTTTAAGATCCCCCTGTATTGGCTTGGTTTTCAGGTTGAGTGTTAAAACCCAGAGCTTGTGAATCCTACCTGTGAGATGGACTTGTTGACATGAAGAGAGAGGGCTAAACTGGGAGGAGCTGGTGCTGTGGATTGAGAGAGAAGCCCAAGCAGAGAGAAGGCTCAAGCAGAGAAAGCCAGAAGGACTTTTGGGGAGCAGTATTGTGGAGGCAGAGAGGAGAATTGCCAGGGACCAGAGTTGCTGAGAGAAAGACTGCTGAAGGCCTGTTGGAGCTGCCCAGGACTTTTGAGAACTGCCACCCAGAGCTGCTGAGAACTGAGGAGGCATGGCTGTGATGCTGGTATTTTGTCTGTCCTTTTTTATGTTGTTTTGCCAGATTGATCACTGGTGAAGGACAGTGCTGTTGTTGCAGAGATCCTGGAACCTTGCTGTTGGTTCAGAAGCCCTGAAGAAGGATTTTTTTGTTGTATGTTAACAGAAATCCTGGAAGAGGTTCTTCATGATGTTTTCAGGGGTTCTGGGACTGTTCTGCAGGCAGAGAGTGAATTAATGAGGACACTGGCAATGTATATTGTGGCTTTGTTAACCTTTGTCTCTCCAGGAACAGAGATTGCTGAGAACTTGCCTCCTGTCAAGATTAAGGAATGACCTTTCCTTGGGTTTTCAATGCTATGATGATATCTTAACCTTGTTGTAGCTTAGGGGTAGATGGTCTTTTGTGCTCTCCTGCGCCTTTTGAGAAAGTGCTTGGCATTAATGGATGGTATTGTAATTCAGTTGTGATCCAGGGGTGGGAAACTTTTGACTTTTTATGCTCTTTGACTGACCAAATGAATGTATTTTGTTTATAATTGGAAACTAATCTCCATTTGAGAAGAGAAACTTTGACTGACTAAATGAATGTACTGTCCTGGAGTGGAGTAGTACTTGGATTGAATTGAGAACTTACTTGCTAAATAAATGAGTTATACTGTGTTCTGATTTTCTCTGTTCTGTGAATGTTTTGCCTTAATCTGTCACTGAATAAATGGAGTTTGCTCCGCTGGTATTATGAACTTTGGAAGTTGCCTTTGCTTGGTATTACACCATACAGAGTTATTATAGTGACAGGGAAGATCAAAATGAAAACTCTGAAGAGAATAACAATGTCAAAACATTGTTTTGAAACCTCAAAGTTGAAACCTCAAAGAAAAATGGGAAGTTGTCTCAAGCCCAGAAAAACCTCATAGAAGAGTTCAAAAAAGAGCTTGAAAAATATATGAGAGGAAGAAGAAAAAATAAATGAGAGTGGTGCAAGAGAATTCTGTAAAAAGAGACAACAGTTTGGGAAAAATATTTAAAAAGTAGAATGGATGATATGGTAAAGGAGATACACAACTAACTGAGGAAAACAACTCCTTAAAAGTTAGAATTGTGCAGGTGGAAGCTAATTATTCTGTAAGACAAGAAGAATCAATCAAACATATTCAAAAGAATGAAAAAAATGGAAGAAAATGTAAAATACCTTATCAGAAAAACAACTGATCTGGAAAATAGATCCAGGAGAGACAATGTCAGAATCACTGAACTACCTGAAAGCCATAAGCAAAAGAGGGACCTGGACAGCATCTTCAATGAAATTATTGAGAAAAACTGCCATCATATCCTGGAACTAGAGGGCAAAATAAAAATTGGAAACTTCCACTAGCCATCTCTGGTAAGAGATCCTTAAAAAAAAAAAAGTGAGGAATATTATAGCCAAATTAAAGAACTATAAGGTCAAGGAAAAAAAATACTGCATGTGGCCAGAAAGGAAAAAATTCAAATATCAGAGAGCCACAATCAGGATTACACAGCACTGAGCAGCTACAAATATAAAAGATCAGAGTTCATGGAACACAATATACCAGAAGGCAAAGGAGGTGGAATTACAATCAAGAATCACCTACCTGGCAAAATTAAGCATAATTAATCAAAGGGAAAATGGTTATTCAATAAAATAGAAGTATTTCAAACTTTCATAGGGAGAAAACCAGAATTGAACAAAAAATTTGATCTCCAACATCAAGACCCAGGAGAAGCCTAAAAAGGTTAAACAACAAACAAACAAAAACCTATTGGATTCCATGGAACTGAACTTTTTACATTCCTACATGAGAAGATCATATTGGTAATTCTTTAAAAAATTGGACCACTAAAAGTACAGCTAGAAAAAATATACATAGAAATGGAATTTAGGTATAAGGTGAACTTGAGGAAATGACACAAAACAATAACTAAAAGGTGAGAAAGAAGAGTACGCAGGGTGCAGAAAGAAGGAATAGGTAGAATAGGGTAAATTAATTCACATGAAAAGGCTCAAAAAGCCTACTTGAGTAGAGAGGAAGATGAGAGAGCAGACAATTGATACTCCCAGCACTTTATTCTTATCAGTATGGTCCCAAAGATATAAACATATGCACAAACACTTGCATATAGAAATCTCTTACCTGACAGGGAAGTAGAAGGGGAGGTGATTAAGTAATGGGAAAGGAGGGGACTGATAGAAGGGGAGGGCAGATGGAGGGAGGTGGTAGATGTAATAAAACAGTGGTGAGGAGTTAAAGGGTGAACGGTGAGAGAGGACAAACAAGAGGAAAAATAGGATTGAGGGAAATACACAGTTTGTAATCATAATTGTGAATGCAAATGGGATGAACTCTTCCATAAAACAAAAGAAGAAAGCACAGTGGATCAAAAAAAAAAACAAAAAGCAAAACAACAGACAGAATCCTACAATATGTTGTTTACAAGGAGCACACTTGAAGCAGAAAGGCACACAGAGGGGGAGGCTACGTGGCACAGTGAGTGGAGCACTGGCCCTGGAGTCAGGAGGACCTGAGTTCAAATCTGGCCTCAGATAGTTAACACATAAAACTAGCCTGTGAGTTTGGGCAAGTCACTTAACCTCCAACTGCCCCTCTAAAGGAAAGTCACACAGAGAGGAAAGGTAACGAGTTGGAGTAGAGTCTATTACACTTTCACTGAAGATAAAAAAAAAAGCAGAGGTAGCCATTCTGCTCTCAGAGAAAGCAAAAACAAAAATAGACCTAATTAAAAGTGATAGGGAAGGAAACTACATCTTGTTAAAAATGTACTATGGACAATGAAGTAATATCACTAATAACCATATATACAATATCACTAATAACCATATATACACTGTGGTATAGCATCCAAATTCCTTTTTTTTCTCTCTCTCTTTTTTATTTTCATTTTTTGCTTTTTTTTGGAGTGGGGAAAGCAGGGCAATTGGGATTAAGTGATTTGCCCAAGGTCACACGCTAGTAAGTGTTAAGTGACTGAAGCCGGATTTGAACTCAGGTCCTCCTGACTCTAGCACCAGTGCTCTATTCACCCCACCACCTAATGCATCCACATTCTTAAAGGAGAAGTTAACTGAGTTAAAGGTTCATGACCAAACAAGAAATAGAGAACATTAAAAAGTGTAAAATAGATAATTATGGTTATATTAAATTAAAAAGCTTTTACACAAAGAAAACCAAATGCAAACAAGATTTGAAAGAAAGTAGAAAGCTGGAAAACAATCTTTACAGCAAGTGTCTCTGATAAAGTCTTCATTTCTCAAATATATTGAGAACTAAATTTATAAGAATACAAGCCATTCCCAAATAGGAACATGTCAAAGGATATGAACAGACAATTTTTAGATGAAAAAATTAAAGCTATCTATAGGCTTATGTAACAGGAAGCACCCTAGCATACCTAGGGCGGCTACTAGCACAGGTTCTTAGATCTGCTTTTCTAAAGGAAAGCAACTCAAAATGGGTTAACAATCTTACTTTAATCAAACATAT
>JAQQSV010006215.1:0-14337 GCA_028646515.1 Pseudochirops corinnae | reverse complement strand
AGCTTCAGGGGTTTTGTGTAGTTGTTATCAAAGATAATTCTAGTGTCCAGTAAGTTTTTAGTTTTTCCAAGGTGGTGTAATCTAAGCAGAGTTGTTTACTATTCTCCTGATCTGTACTCTGGTCCGTGAGTGACCACAAACACAGTTTTCTGCCCTGGAACTGTGACACGGGTCACTGCTCCAGTGTGTACGCAAGCTCTGCTATGCTAGTGCTCCTCCATGCCCTGTGTCTGCTACTCGGGACTGACTTGGATCCCAATATGGGCAAAGCATCCCAAGTCCTGCCTCAGTGCCAGCAAAAAGACTCCTATAATTTCCTTCTGGCCAGTTGTTTGACCTCCTTACCATCTGTGGACTAAGAACTCTGGAAGCAGCTGTTGCTGCTTAGTGACTCCTAAGACCTGCTCCTGGTTAACTGGGGCTGAGTGTGTGCTAGCACGGCCTGCATTGGCCTGTGTTCCACTCTCACTCAGGTATTTCCTACTGATCTTAGTTGTCTTTGGCTGGAAAATTATCATAGCCCATCCTTTTGTGGATTCTCCTACCCCAGGAATTGTTTTATGCCATCATTTAAAGGTGTTTGGAGGGGTTTGGGGGAGAGTTCAGGTGCCTTTTCTCTGTTTGTGCCCACTTCGTTTCTGCTGCAACTTTCTCTGGCTGTTGATTTTTTGGTTATTTAATGCTCTCCACTACAGTTCAGGCTGGGGACCTGTAAACCTTTAGTTTTTCCAGAGCCATCTGATCTAGGGCAAAGTGTGTGTGCTTCCCATCTTTTTTGAGCTGTATTAATTCTTGACTTGTTTTTGGATTTGAGTAGCACAACGGTGACCTCACTCCCAGTTAGAGCTTCATGGGTTTGGTGCTAGACTCAGCCACTGTCAGCTTACCTGGAAATCTTTGTAGGTTCAGTCACAGAACTGTAAGAACCTCTTTGATATACGCTATTTGCTCTAGTTATTTCAGTGCCAGCTTCATACTGGCTGGAGCTGGATATAGGCTCTCACTTTTCTCTGAGGTCAGATCTTCTTGCCTGCTGTTTGCTTCTGTACTTTTTCATTGCTCAATATATTTACCTGGGGCCCTTGGGGGCTATCTCTCCACCCCTAGATATAGATTCTCCCTCATTTTCTGCAAAATCTTATTAATATCTGGGGTATTAATGACAGCTCTCTTAATTAGCAGCTACCATACAAAGTCAGATCCATTTGGACCTGGAATCTCTTCTTCTGGCCCTGGTAAACTACAGGCAGGCCCTTGTTCAGTCCTTACTATTTAATGTTCCCCATGGTATGCTTACATCTAGAAACCCTATTTTGTAAACCTGTCTCTCTGTGCTGAGTTAGGCAGGAAATGACTCACTTTAATTTTTTCTTGAATTTTCTGATCTGGATTCAGTCTGGTATGTTTTTAGGCCCTTGTAGAGCTATTAAGGGGTGAGTTGGATTATATTGCTTCCTCTTGCTTTGCCATCTTGACGAGTCTTTTTGAATGTAGTTTCTTTTTCTAGTTTTCCCAACTAGGTTTTATTTTTTTTAACACAATCTACTAAGAGATTTTATCAAGAGACTTTTCAGCATCTCTTATATAATCATGTTGCTTTTATTACTTACGATATTAGTACAGTCTATTGTATTTGTAGTCTGCTCTGTCTTGAACAAGCCCTACATTCCAAACTCAGTCATTGTGTGTAATATTTTAAAGTATTATAGCCTGCTTGCTAATATTTTATGTAAAATGTCTATTTCAGTGTTTATCAGGTACATTGGTCTGAAGTTTCCTTCCTCTGCTTTATCTTGGTTATAGGTGTCAAGATCACATTTGTTTCATAGAAAGAGATTGGAAAGATGTCTTCTTGTTATTGTAAATAAACAGTTTATGTAATATTGGAGAGAATTGGTTTTTTGAATGTTTGATAAAGCTATCTGGTCCTGTGGTTTTCTTTTGGTAGTTCATTTATAGCCTATTCAGATTTTTTTTTCCTTCTTCTGAGATTGGGTTACTTAAGTTCTTTTTCTTATTCTGTCAATCTTGGCATCTTATAATTTTAAATATTCATGCATTTCATCTAAGTTTTCACTTTTGTTAAGCATATCATTGGGCAAAATAATTTTTTATTTCCTATTTAATTGTTTCAATTCTTAATTTTGGATATTAATCATTTGGTTTTCTTTTAAAAATCAGGTTAGTAACTTTTATTCCCTTAGTTCTCTCTTCTTCCCTCCAGAAAAATCAGCTCCTAGTTTAATTGCTCAATTCAGCTCTCCTTTTGCAATGAATTTCAATTAATTCATTTAATTTTTATAATTTCTACTTTGTTACTTAGTTGGAGGTTTTTTTATTTGTTCAGTTCCTTTAGTTGTATGTTGAATTTATTGATTTGTTCTTTTTTCTTTTTAGAGATATATTTCCCATGTTTGCTTTACCTACATGTTGTTTCATGTTTGCCTTTTTTGTTGATGAAATTTTCTATTGTGTCTACGATTTTTTTTAACTTAGCAGTTTTTTATTATTATGTGATTTAGTTTTCATTTGGTTTTTAATTCTTTAAGGGCCTTTGATTGAATATGCTTTTTGTTGTATTGTGATCATAAAAGATGTTTACTGTTTCTACTTTTTAACTTTTTCTTTTGGTGAGGTCATTTATGCCTTAATAAATGGTCTGTTTTTGTATAGTTGAGAATTATATCAGTAATCATTAGTGAATCTTTCTGATTGTGCTAAAGTTCTATTTAGTTTCTTAATTTCTTGTTTGTCTTTTGGTTAGATTTGTCTAAGACTGAAAGCAGTATATTATGGTTCTCCATTGTTTTAGATTTGCTATCTAGTTTTCCCTGAAATTCAATTAACTTTTGCTTTAACTATTAAGATGCTATAATATTTGGTTCTTATATAGTAAATATTGAGTAATCTTTATGTTGTCACCTATCTTTTTTTAAAAATCATGTCTATGTATACTTTGGCCTTATTTAAAATTATAATTGCCACCTGCTCCCTTTTTTTAAGTTCAGCTGAAGATGCATAATAGATTTTGTACTAGTCTCTCATGTTCACACCATGTGAATCTTTGTGTTTCTTGTAAAAACATGCTGTTGGGGGGGGTCTGTTTCCTAATCCATTTTATTGTTGTTTTCTGTGTTTTGGGTGAGTTCATCCTACTCACATTCAGAGTTTTGATTGTTAAACATATATTTTCCCCTATCTTGTTCTCTTGTGCCTTCTCCTGTCTCTCTTTGCTCCTCTTTCCCTCATTATAAATTGTTGTTATTGTTCAGTCTTTTCATTCATATCTGACTCTTCATGACCCCATTTGAGATTTTCTTAGCAAAGAAAACGAATTGGTTTGCCATTTCCTTCTCCAGTTCATTTTATAAGTGACGAAACTGAGGCAAACAGGGCTAAGTGACTCATCCAGGGTCACACAACTAGTAAGTATCTGAATCTGGTTTTGAACTTGGGTCTTCCTGACTCCAGACTCCATTATGCTGCCTAGCTACATGTTATAAAAAATGTCGTTGTTCAGTCATTTCAGTAGTGTTCAGTTCTTTGTGACCTCATTTGGGGTTTTCTTGGTAAAGGTACTAGAATGGTTTGCCATTTCCTTTTCCAATTCATTTTACAGATTTGGAGACTAAGGCAAAGAGCATCAAGTGACTTGCCCAGGGTCATACTGCTAGTAAGTGTCTGAGGCCACATTTGAACTCAGGAAGATGAGTCTTCCTCACTCCAAGTCTGGCACTCTTTCACTGTGCCACTTAGTTGGCCCTGCTTTACAAATTAGACAACAGTAAAAGAGAGGGAATTTCTGTGACTCTTCTCCGTTACATCTCCTCTTCCCTTGTACCTGATCTCTGGTTTTTACTTTTTCTTCTTTTCATTTCCCATTTCAAGCTTTTGTTTTCTTTATAACTATACCCTTCCTATCCCATCCTTTCTCTTAGACCCCTCTTTCTTCTTATACTTGGCCCCTTCCCTTTCTCCTTTGAGTTGAATATATTTCTATACAAAAATGAGGGGGTGTGTATGGGGGTGGGGTGTGCATGTAGGCACACATGCAATTGTTTTCAATATTCCTTTATGCCATTTAGATAAAAAGTGAAGTTCATAGGATCCTGGTCCCTCTTCCCACCATCCTTTCCTCTATGTTTAAATACTCTTCATCTTATTATGTCAGTGGTTCTCAACCTTCTGATGTCGTGACCCTTTAATACAGTTCCTCATGTTGTGGTGACCCCCAACCATAAAATTATTTTCATTGCTACTTCATAACTGTAATTTTGCTAGTTATGAAGCATAATGTAAATATCTGATATGCAGGATGTATTTAAATTGAACATAACCCACAGGTTGAGAAACTCTGTATTATGTGATTTCCTTCCCTGTAGCGCCAGTGCAATATTTACAATGCCCATGATCACAATAAAGACCGTGACTATAAGTATTGCATGACATTTGACCGCAAAACTTTCCAGATAGAGGATAGAACTGAAGCATTTTTTAGACACCAGAAAACCAAATCCACAAACTGGTAAGCTGATTCCATCATAGTATGAAAATATTCGGAAGCCATGATAACACTGACAGCCATTGCATCCTTCAGCCTTCCCACAAACCAATACAAGATCAGCATCTACTTGTGAGCCTATCTGACTCCTTGCCTGAGGTCGTCTCTCCCCCCACCATCTTTCTAGCTCTGACTGCCAGCTTCTTGTGGGTTCTGCTTCCCTTCAGCAAAACTCCTCCCACCACAGCCTCCATGTGATCACATTCAGCCTATTAGGGAGCAGAGTTTACTTTCAAAGCAGGGGAGGTCTTCAGACTCCCCCCTTGGTCTGTTAAGGGGCAGGGAAGATCTTCAAATTCCCATTCCCATTACACTCCCTTACCTCTTTTCTTTCCCAGTATAGTCCCCTTCTCTCTCCTTTTTGTCTTTTTGTAAGACCATCACAATAGAACGAAATCACCCACAGGTCCTTAGTCATTTTTTACCTTTATGACTTTAAAGATATTAGCATTCTCAAAAGACATTTCCTATAATTCATTCCTACATGGGTTTAGAAATATGTATGCCTTTCCATGTTTCTCTTGGCACCAGTATTTTCATTTACAAATGCCTATTCAGTTCTTGCCTTTTCATCAGGAATGCTAAGAAGCCTTTCATTCCTTCAGTCATTGGCCCCTTCCTCCCCCCCAGACTTATGTTTAGCTTTGCCCTTTGATGTAAGCCTTTATCATTTTGGTCTTTTTAATATCATTCAGAGCTCATTTTAGTGGCAGCTGTTAATCTGTTAATCTTCTTAGTACATGAATTCTTTATTTTTTGACTACTCTAGTATATATTTTTTTTGAGTTGTAAACTTTGGATTTCAGCTATGGGCTTCCTGGGAATTTTCATTTGAGTTTCAGGAAGTAATTGGTGGATTCTTTGTAATTTTACTTTGTTGTAAGAATTCTGGGTAGTTTTCATTTATAATTTCTTTAATTATTTTATCCACACTTTTTTGGTCATGGTCTTAAAATAGTTTGACAGTTCTGTACGTGACTGGTGTTCTAGGATAATTGTTGATATTATTTCCTACATTTTCTTATTTTTTGGTGGGAGATTTGGTCTTTCCCCACCCCCCAGTCTTTTGAGGCCTATTTTTTTCAGGGCATTTAGTTTTTCACCATCTGTTCAAAGGCATTTGTTCTCCTTGCTATTGCATTTTTTATTTATTACTTCATTTCTTCCAGATATCCTTATCCTTCTGGCCAGGACTTTTTTTATCCTCTTGAGCTTTACTTGGAGTTGTTGTGGGTCACTGTCTTCCTTGGTGTTTACCCACTAGGTGTCAATTTCTCCTGTATATACTAACACTATATATCTCCCCTTAATCTACTTTGATTCTTAATTTTATGTGTTAAGAGGATATTTGGTCAGAATTTTAGCTTTGGGGTAAAAGTTACTGAAAAAGTTAGAGGAAAGAGTAGTTTAAATGTGCTATTTTTATAAATATTTAAATTTAAAATGTAATCTTTTATAAACAGTTAACATTTTAAATAATAAATATTTTAATATTTTAAAAATAAATATTTAGAAGGGTTAAATTGTATCAAATTTCTGAGTTGGTTTCATAAAAATCATAAAAGAGCTAATTTTTGAAGAGGTTAGTTAAAAATGTGTAAGATATTAGTTAGGTATGTGCTAATTTAAAATAATTACCTCATCTGGTATTCTTTTAGAGTCGTTACTAGTTAAAATTCCTCTAATGAAAATTCTAGCATAATTCTAGGCATATGGAGAACAGCAGAAGGTAATGCAGAAGATCCTTTAGATTAGTTTATACAGATAGCTACCTTAGTAGAATTCAGTGAAATTCTTCCAAAGTGGTCTGATCAAAGGTGAAATCTGATTACTGTTCTCCTGGTCTGAGCTCTGCAAGTTCCTGACTGGGTATAGGTCTAAGCAAGAGTAGACTGATGCTAGACTCACCCCCTGTCGGTGAGCTGTAAAGGTCTTTTGGTTCAAAGCCATAGGATTGTAGGCTCCACTTTAGTCTGCGAAGTCCTGCTCTGGTTATTCCTCTGTGGCCTGGGCTAGATGCTGAAAATTAAGACTCTGCTCAATCCCTGACATTTTATACAGTACTGCTGCTGCTGACTTCTGAATTTCCCTCCTTTTTGGTACACCACCCAGAGGCTTCCTATGCACTAACACCAGCCACATGCACAGATCCTCTTCTCAGTCTGCCTGGATAGTAGGTGACAAAACTGCCATTTTACAGTGCCCTGGTATGGGTTTGGAATGCCTCTTAACTGTGCTGCACCCTTTCTCCTTGAGCGCTTGAATGTTCTGAACACAGCATACCCCTGGCTTGATCCTGTCCACAGTGTCCACATACCTTCCTGTCTGTCGCCCTAAGCCAAACCATGATGAACAAATGACTCATTATAACTTATTTGGAGTTTTCCCATTAGTATTCAGTCTGGTGCATACTCTGGATTTGTTCTGAGGAGGGTTATGAAGGAGTTCTTCATATTCCTACCACTCCATCAATTTGACCCAGCCTTTCACTAGAATTCTTGACACAGAATCTATTTTATGTTATTACTTAGTTGTCTTAATCTCATATAATTTCATGGTTTTTCCAAGCCCTCTACTTTATCTTGGTTGCTCCTATGTCTCAAAGGAACCCAATTGTGACTTCATAGTATTAAAAGATTTCTTTCTGGTGATTTCTGGCATTTTTTCCTTTACTTAAGAACTCTGGAATTTGGCTAATATTCTTGGCAGTTTTCATTTTTGAGATTGCTTTCAGGATGTGATTGGTGAATTCTCTCGATTTCTATTTTACTCTCAGAATCTAAGATGTTGGGGCAATTACCCTTTATAATTTCTTGAAATATGGCGCCTGAGCTCTTTTTTTTATCTGGCTTTCAGGTAGTCCAATAATTATTAAATTATTTTTTCTCAATAAGATATATAGGCAGTGCAGTATAGAAATCTTATCTTGTCCTACAGGGAAATATAAGGGAGGGTGAAGGAGGGATAGAAGGGAGGGCAGACTGGGGGAAGGGGTAATCAGAATGTGTGCCATTTGGGGGTGGGGAGGGGAGAGATGGGGAGAAAATTTGGAATTCAAAATCTTGCGGAAATGAATGTTGAAAACTAAAATTAATTTTGAAAATTATTTTTTCCTCTATCTGTTTTCCAGGTCAGTTGTTTTCCCAATGAGATATTTCCCCATTTCTTCAATTTTTTTTTCATTCTTTTGCCTTTGTTGTACTGTTTCTTGGTATCTCATGGAGTCATTAGCTTCCACTTCTTCAATTCTATTTTTTATGGAATTATTTTCTTCAGTATTTTTTTGTTTTTATTTTACCAAGCTGTTAATTGTTTTCTTAATTTTCTTGTGTTCTCATTCTGCCCCCCTCCAATTTTTTCTCTACCGTTCTTATTTGATTTTTAAAATCATTGTTTTCTTTTGACTAATAAAGTTTTTAAAGTCTTTAATGACAGATACCATTCAAAATGGAATTTTAAACTATGGTTTTAGAGAGGAAGGTATAATAAAATTGTAGTGCTAAAGATATCAAGGTAATCAAGTGTTTAGGATTAGCTTGTGCTTGGGAAATAAATTGTTCTTTATTAAGATATACTTATGTAAGTACATAGATCACAAAAGTGATCCTTCTTTATCTTACTGTAACACTTTTCCCCTCAGTTGATAGGTAGAATAGTCTTTTGTATAAAAAGAAATGGCTTTCCTTTGTAAAATGTAATCCCGTCTGGAGGGTCTCTGTTAAGAAGTAGGTGAAGAGACTTTTGGGAAGATGGCAGAGTAGGTCAGAAAATTCCAAACTCCCAAGATTTTCCCCCCAAAAGATATAAAATAGCACTTTAGGGTGAACAAAGTGTGAGTAAAAATAAATTAGAATAGGCGCACAACAGGGGTCTCCCTGGGACAATTTGAGAAGATCAGAAGACAAATCCCAAGACCTGGTTTGGTCCTGGGAAAAGTAAACACTTCCAGAAGAGGGTCCACTTTAACAACCAGTGGCAAGCTGCTTACACAAAAAGCCCAGAGGTTGTTTTGAGAGGCTGCCTTGGCCCCAGCCACAGGATAGTGTGGGGAGTTGGCATCTGAGCCTGGAAGACTTGAGGGAACCTCTGCTCTCAAGGAACACCAGACCACAGTGCTGCAAAGAGCTTGTGGGTGAGAAAGAAACAGCATATGCCCAGTGAGTGCAGAAGCGATGGGACTAGAAACTCCTGGCTGTGGCTGTTACAAGAAGTTGGATGTTTGGCCTTGGTTCCAGGCTAGACAGGAGAACTGAAGATCTGGGGCAAGAGACACTATCCTACATACCCCCAAAACTAGTGGTGATTACAAAAATTAAGCTATTACCACAAAAAATGCACAGGCAGAGGAGAAAGAATCCAGCCATAGAAAACTGTTATGGGAATGGAGATGACCAGGGTTCATCAAACAAGAAGATTATGAAAGGAAAGTCAGCCAATTAGAAATAGAGATACAGAATCTTAGATTAGGAAAATGAAACCTTGAAAATTAGAATTGGGCAAGGTGAAGTCAGTGAAATTATAAGAGATCAAGAAATAAAAAATGTGAATAATGAAAAAATAGAAGAGAAAGTGAAATATTTTATAAGAAAAACAACAGATTTGGAGAATAGATCAAGAAAAGAAAACATTAAAATAATTGGACCAACAAAGTTAGGATTAACAAAAGAATCTTGATACAGTAATACAAGAAATAATTAAAGAAAATTGTCCTGAAGCATTAGGACAAGGGGGGGAAGTAGAAATAGAAGAAAATCCATCAATCGCCACTTAAAAGTAAGATCCTATGTGTTTGAATATCATAGTCAAATTCTAAAACCCCCATCGCAAGGATAACATATTAAATGCAACAAGAATAAAACAATTTAAATATGATGGTGCCACATTTAGAATCACACAAGACCTTGCAGCAGAGACTTTAAAGGACCACAGGTCTTGGAACACTATATATTGAAGAGCAAAAGAACTGGGGCTCTGGCTGAAGATATCATACCCAGCAAAGTTAAGCATAATCCTTAATGGAAAAAAAATATTGTTGTTTGATCAACTTTCAAATCTTTGTTAAAAAAAAAAAAACAAACCAGACACCAAAAAAACCTGAACTTAATAGATCTGATAAAAAAGAGCCAAGAGAAATATAACATACATACCAAAGACTGACTGATTATAAGGGTTTCAATAAAAACCATTTACTTTTTACATATGTAAAATGTATGTCTGAAATTCTTATTGATAATTGGGTAGCTCATAAAAAAGATTGGGGAGAACCTGAGTATGATATGAATTTAAAAATTAAACCATTTAGGAACAGCTAAAAAGAGTAATTATTTTATACAAATGAGGTACAAAAGGAAGAAATGATATATAGGAATTAAATGGGGGAGGAGGGCTGATAGTTCTGGTAGCCTACTTGTTTTTTGTTTTTTAAATATAGGCTCACATATGACTGAAGTTTGAGGATTTGTTAACTAGAAGTTCATCACTAGTTTGAACACTGTCTACAGAGTTTTAGAAAAGATTTAACCTGAGGTTGTGGATATGCTGAGAAAATTTGTTGTAAAACATAATTGAAGATGCTACTAACCCACTAACAGCAGTTCCTTGCCTCTAGTAGGCACTCAGTAAATGTTTATTTATGATACAAAGAAAAGACCACTAGATCTAGAATCAGAAAGCTCTGGCTTTTATTTTCCTACCTAACACTTACAGAATTGAGATTCTGGGCATGGTTCAGTTTCATCGTGTTACATGAGGATTGTTCTTGCTCTGCCAACCTCATAGGATTGTAGTGAAGAAAGTCTGATATAAGTAACTTTATATAAACTATCATCATTGCTGTGAATGGGGTTTTTAGAGGGTTTTTAAAAAAAATTGATTTGTTTTTTATGAAGTAATATTAATGATCTAAGATGTCTTATTTTATTTTTATTTTCTAGATGTAAAAAAAGATTGGTCAGATCATGCCTTGTGGTGGGAAAAGAAAAGAACTTGGCTACTTAAGACTCATTGGACCTTGGATAAGTATGGTATACAAGCTGATGCTAAGCTCCAGTTCACACCTCAGCACAAATTGCTTCGCCTACAACTCCCAAACATGAAGTATGTGAAGGTGAAAGTGAATTTCTCTGACAGAGTGTTTAAAGCTGTTTCTGATATCTGTAAGACCTTTAGTAAGTATCACTTCATTTCTTTGTTT
The DNA here is from genome assembly GCA_028646515.1 of Pseudochirops corinnae. Taxonomy (NCBI): domain Eukaryota; kingdom Metazoa; phylum Chordata; class Mammalia; order Diprotodontia; family Pseudocheiridae; genus Pseudochirops; species Pseudochirops corinnae. The sequence continues at coordinate 3,583 of JAQQSV010006215.1, read as the reverse complement.
AAAATGCCCCGAATATCAGCATTCTGTATCCATCCGCTGAGTGTTCTTTAGCTGACATCCTTTTCAGTGAGAAGCAGTGTGGAACAGTAGACAGAAAACCAATAACGACTGAGTTCAGGTCTTGCCTTTCACAGCTGAATAGTTTTTGGACCAAAGGGAAGTCATCTGATTTCTCAGTGATCCAAATAACTCTCTGAGACTTAGTTTGTAGACAGGGAACTTCTACACCATGAAATTCTGAGTCTGGATCCCAGGACTATGAAAAAGAAATCCTTTCAGAAGTATCTTGAGAAAATTAAAATATAAAAATATACTTTTCCTAGCTGTTGGATTTGGAACCTGTTCCTTTTATGTATTCTTGTAATTTAAGATAAATGGTTATTGAAGGAGGGTGAAAAGTCGAGGTATGTAGTATGAATTTTTCAATATACTGTCCAGAAAGAGTGATGGACTTGGAGATAAAAGTCCTGTGATAAAGTATGGTCTCTTCTTTAGCATTTGTGACTTTAAGTAAGTTATTTAACTTCTTTGAGCTTCAGTTTCTTTATGATTTTTAAATACATTTTTAAGTGATGTATTTTTAATTTTAGTGTCACCACTGCTTCCCCTAGCATTCTTTTCCCTCCCAGAGAATAATTTCATATAATGAATAGACTGAAAAAAGGAAAGAAGAAAAAAAAATCAGAATTGTTGATCAATACACCAAAAAAGTCTGATAATATATACAACACTTGTGGGCCTCCTATTTCTGCAAAGTGGTGGAATGGTAATGTCTTATCATATCTCTTGAACTGTGCTTGTTCTTTTTGTAGCATTCACTTCTGATTTGTATAGATAATTCTTTCTGTTTACATTGATATAGTCGTGATAGTGTTTGATTGGCTCCACTTCACTGCATCAGTTTTTATATAAATGTTAACATGCTTCTCTGAATTTATCGTGGTCATTATTTCTTATAGTACAGTAATGTTTCATTAAACTCATCCCTAATCAATAGGTGTCACTTTGTTTCCTATTCTTTGCTGTCACAAAAAATTCTCCTGTAAGTATTTTGATGATTATGGAAACTTTCTTCTTATCAGTGGCCATTTTGGAAACCAATGGAATTATGCAGAATGGTTTTACTGATTCACAGCTCCATCATAATACTTTAATGTGACTATCTTCCCACAACCACTCCAACATTGACTGTTGTGTCTTTTGTCGTGTATATCAGTTTGCAAGGATCATTCTTTTATAAAATTGTTAAATAGTTTGGAATCCTTCCTTAAGAACTATTTGTTCCTTTCCTTTGACCACTTATTTTTTAGGGAATGGCTTTCGGTCATATACGTACACATATATATGTATATAAAACACATACATATAATGCACACATAGCAGATAAACCTTGTACACGTGTGCGTGTGCATGTGTATAGACTGCTTTCCAGTTTTTGATGTACTTTTTATCAGATAGGGAGTTTTTCCCAAGTAATTTATGTTTTCTAGTTTATGGAACACTGGATTGAGTTTCATTGTTTCGGATTTTTTTCTTGCCTGCGTTTTAATGTCTTGTTCCTTTGGCGTACCTGTCTTTTTTTAAGGAATATCTGCTGGTTTTGATTATTACTATTTTCGAATAAAGTTTGCTCTTTTGAAATTCTATTCCCCCCTTGGTCTTTTCATAATTTCTCTTGATATTCTAGAACTTTGAATGTCCAAATTCTGTGTGGTATTCCTTTTATAATATGATTGGTATAGAATTAAAATTATAATTAACTTTTATATTGTCTTTTTTATTATATTGACTGTTTTCTCCTTTTTAAAGTAGAAATAAATACCTCCTTCACCTGCCTAACAGAGCTATAGTGAGGATTAAAACAAATAATGTATTTTAAATCAGGTTTTATTGGTGTAAGTTGACTGTTATGCTAATTACAGCTCCATTGGATAAGTGTTATTGCATATTTCCTTTAATTTGAGTAATTTTTGGTCATTTTTGTATAGGGATTACTTAGAAAGGGGACATGACCTTTGTACATCTTTCTTCAAATATGAAAGTATTTGATTTTCATGATATTGATGGATTTTTGTCATTTTTTTTCTTTTTTAAAGATCAGAATATATTCCAAACGAAATGATCATTAATGTGCCATCTTCCTTAACTGGAATCTGGCAATGTGAGTTCTGAAGTGAAATGTGGATTGTTTTTGGCTTACTCAGGCATGTAATGGAATGTTACTGTACTCTAAAAAATAATGATGTGAAAAATTTAAAGAAGTTTGTTAACATGCTACATGAACTGATGTAATGAAGCAGAGACAAAAACAACATGCATGATGACTACAACAACATAAACTGAAGGAACAATCACACATATCAAAAGTGAATATTGCAAAAAAGAACAATATTATGTTCAGCCATAAAAAAAAAAATGAGCTATAAACATAGATACCCCTTGTTGAAAGTTGTTGAGTTTTTTTTTTTTACCAAGCCAAAAGCAAGTTTTATAGTTTTGTAAAGAATGTTTCTTTTGGGCTTTAAAATACAGAGTTGTAGCCTTGCTGTACCTTTTTAATTCTTCAGTCTCTAGTTGTTTACGGTGATTTTTATTATATCTGTCATACATTAGTGAATTCTTTTAAAAATTCCTTATTTATTGTATATGAAAAACAAAGTCTTCATTTGAGATCAACTAAAATATTCTCCTAATTTAGAGTAGGCTTTAACACAAAATCAGTATATCTTAAGTTAAAAGGACTGGAACATGGAGAACTGTCATTGTTGGTAACATTTTAGTTTAATATGAAGTCCAGGGGCAGCTAGGTGGCACAGTGAGTAGAGCACCAGTCCTGGAGTCAGGAGGACCTGAGTTCAAATAGGGCCTCAGACACTTTTAACACTAGCTGTGTAACCTTGAGCAAGTCACTTAACGCCAATTGCCCTGCCGTCTCCTCTCCAGAAAGACCCCACCCCCCCCAAAAAAATGAATTCTATGCATTTATGAGAGTGGGCGTTGAAACTTAATTGAAACTCATTCCTGTTGATTTAGTATTTGTTATGGGGTCAGGGAAGAGTATTGTGTGTGAGGTTTAATGGGTGAATTGGTAAAGAGAGAAGTAATTTATATCATGTCAAAACACCATTGACTCAGGGAACATTCTTATTTAGTGATTCATGCACAAGAAAAAGAATTCTAGATTCTAAGACTAGATTGTAGTGCCAATGCAATATTTATATTGCCCACGGTCACAGTAAAGACCATGACTAAGTATCGCATGACATTTGATCACAAAATATACCAAACTCCCCAGGTAGAGGATAGAACTGAAACATTTATTTAGATACCAGAAAACCAAATCCCAAAACCTGTAAGCCAATTCCATCATAGTACCAAAGATATTCAGAAGCTATAATAATCCTGAGAACCACAGCATCCTTCAGCCTTCCCACAAACCTGTGAATACAAGATCAGTGTTTACTCACAAACCTCTCTGTCTCCTTGCCTGAGTTACTCTCTCTCTCATTGTCTGGCTAGCTCTGACTACCAGCTTCCTGTGGGCTCTGCTCCACCCTTCAGCAAATTCCCTCCATCACAGGCT
>JAQQSV010006214.1:0-14337 GCA_028646515.1 Pseudochirops corinnae | reverse complement strand
GTGATTGCCTGTTGACGTGTTATCTCATTTTTTCCTCACAATATCCCTTTGAAACCTACAGGGACTACCATTATTGCCAATTTACGGGTGCTAGAGTCCACCTGTGGCAGTTGATAATGTTATTGATGGTGAGACTTTATTGCTGTAGGAGTGCTGGCATATCTGTTCTCTTGTTTATCTGTTGTCCTCCTTCAGTCTTCTTCTGTAAATTCCCTTGGGACTATCTTTTGATAGATTTGTTTTCTCCTTTAGTGCTTTTTGCTATTTTGTAGTGTGTTATTTGGAATCTTAATAACTAATAACAGCTGATCTGTTTCACTTTGAAGTCTAAAAAGCACTTTACATATAGTAACTTATTTTATCATCAAATATAAGTTCTGTTATCCCAGTTTTACAGATAAACTGAGGTAGAGAGCAGTTGGTTAAGTGAACTGCCCCGAGTCCCCTAGCTGATAAATATTTGAGGGAGAATTCAAACTCTATTCTTCTTGACATCAGGTCCAGCCCTCTGTCCATTCTGTTTCTACCATCTGTAAAGGGAATGAGAATTTGAAGATCTTCCCCTTAATAGACCTAGGGGAAGTTTGAAAACCTCCCCTGCTGTGAAGATAAATTCTGCCCCCATAGGCTGAATGTAGTCACATGGAGCCTGTTGTGGGAGGAGTTTGCTGAGGAGAAGCAGAGTGTGCAGGAAGCTGGTAGACAGTTGGGGGCAGAGGAAAGTAGGCAGGGAGGTAGAGTTTTGTGAGTGAATATTGATCTTGGTTTGTAGGGAGGCTGAAGGATGTGGCTCCCAGCGTTATTATGGCTTCTGAATATCTTTGGACTATAATGGAATTGGCTGACTGGTTTTGGGATTGGGTTTTCTGGTGTTTAAAGCCTTCAGCGCTAGCCTCTGTCTGGAGAGTTTGGCATATTTTGCGATCAACCGTCATGCGATACAGTCATGACCTTTATCGTCATTGTGGGCCCTGTAAATATTGCCCTGGCGCTACACCATCCTAGCCCATAACTTTGTAAATGTGTTAATACTTTAAACTATTATTGCCCTTGGCTGCAGTTTTTGGTGAGGAAATCGAGTATTTACTGGATGAGCCACTTTCTAGGCTTTTTATTGCCTTGATTATGGCATTGCCTTTATATCAATTTCTGCCAGAAATTATGATAACCAAAGTCAATGTCATTACCCTTATTTATTTATTGGTCTTCAAAACCAGGAACTTTTTTGAATAGGTTGTATTAAAGCTGTTATAACTGCATGCAGTGTGAATGTCATATTGGCCTGGCTCTCCTAGCAAGACGTGCATTCTTCTAAAGCAGCTAGCTGGTGCAGTGGATAGAGGTCTGGGCCTGCAGTCAGAAAGATCTGAATTCAAATATGGCCTCAGACATTTAGGAGCTCTGTAGGCAAGTCACCTAACCACTACCTGCCTCAGTTTCCCCAGTTGAAACATGGGGATAACAATAGAAACTACATTTTGGGTTGGGTTCTTGGGAGGATTAAATGAGATAATACCTGTAGAGTGTTTGGCACATTATAAATCCTTAATCCAAACTTCTTTCTTCCTTTTTTTCATTCCTTTCCTCATTCCTTCTGTTCTCCCTTCCCCTATTCATTTCTTCGTTCCTTCCTTTTCTCATTCCTTCCCGTTTTCCTTCCTTCCTTTCCTCACCCCCTTTTTCCATCCTTACTTCCTTTCTTCCAGTTGGGAATAACTGCTTCATATATAACCCTGTGTATTGCCTCTGTTGCACTGGTGACTTGATGACAAGAAGAGTTAGTCACTAAACATGAGAGTATGTATACAGGCCTCTGAATCTTCTGTTGAGGAGAGTCATGTGAGAAATGAATTTCAGACCAAAGCTGTTCTCACTTACATTTCTTCATTCTTCAGCTCCATCTGTTCCCCAGTGCCTGCCGTTCGCACTAAGGGAACCTAAAAGACCAGGTGATGGCATCTCTGCTCCCATTGATGGCCAAGTCCCAGGTGAGTTGCCCTTCTTGAGTCCTGAAATTGTTCCTCAGAAGAGTGTTTGCTGCATGTGGAGTCAGAAGACCTGAGTTTAAATATCAGCTCTTCTATCTGTTCCCATTGTAAATGTGGGCAGGGATTCTCTTTTGTCCTTTCTGCTCTTTCCAGCATTTCCTAGGTTCCCAGCACAAATCAATATATCCTATTTCCTTCCCCTTGAACAGGATTTCCAGCTTCTTGGTCTTCATTTTGTCATTTGAAAAAGGAAGAAGTTGGACTGTATCGATCTCTAAGGTCATTCCCAGCTCTAAATACTGAGTTTTTTCTCCTAGCTCTGCAGTGTCCATTTTAGCCATGTTGCCAAAAAAGGCAAGAAACACTAGGTGAAAAAAATATGCTTCAGACTGTATTCAGCGTTCATTAGTTCTCTTTCTTGATGGAGATAGTATTTTTTTCATGAGTCCTTTGGAATTGTCTTGGGGCATTGTACTGATTAGAGTAGCTACGTGTTTCTCAGTTGACCATCATGACAATATCGCAATTACTGTCTGTAATGTTTTCCTGGTACTGCTCCCTTTACTTTCCATCAGTCTTGCATATTCTCCCTAGGTTTTTCTGAAACCATCGTTCTCCTCATTTGTTATAACACAATATTATTCTGTCATAATCATAAGCCACATCTAGTTCAGTCATATCCCAGCTGATGAGCATCTCCTCAATTTCCAATGCTTTGCTACCACACAAAGAGCTGCTATAAATATTTGTGTACATATAGGTCCTTTTCCTCTTTCTTTGGTCTCTTTGGGATACAGAAGTACTAGTGGTGTTATGGGCGCAAAGGGTATTAACAGTTTTATAGTCCTTAATAATTAATAATAATTAATAGTTGTATAGCATAGTTTCCAGTTGTTCTCTGGAATGGTTATCTAGGTCACAGCTCTACCAGTAATGCATTAGTGTCTCTATTTTTCTACATCCCCTCCACCATTTGTCATTTTCCTTTTCTGTCATGTAAGTCAGATCTGATAGATGTGAGATGATACCTCAGAGTTTTAATTTGCTTTTCAATAGTAATTTAGAACATTTTTTCATATAAATATTGATAGCTTTGAATTCTTCTTTTGAAAACTGTCTGTTCATATCCTTTGACCATTTATTACTGGGGCATTCCCCGCTCTTTTATTATGCATTTGGATCAATTTCTTATACATTTGAGAAATGAAACCTTTATCAGAAAAACTTGCTGTAAAATTTTCCCCCCAGGTTCCTGTTTTCTTTCTCATTTTGGCTACATTGGTTTTTTTAGTGCAAAACCTTTTTAACTGCATGTAATTAAAATTATCCATTTTACTTACTATAAGGATAGAAGTTTCTCATCCTTCCAGGAAGGAGACATGAAATAATAATAGCTCTGGTTTCTTTGGCACACTGCTTTTTACACACTGTTTTTCTCATGACAACCCTCCGAGGGAAGTCAAGCATTATTTCCATTTTATGTATTAGGAAACTCAGGCTGGAGGGTAATGACTGACCCAATATAAAAGTAGCAAGGACTTTAATCTACATCTTCTGACATTAAGGCAATGTTCTTTCCACTACTGTGTGATTTTCTTATCCTTATATGCTTGAATTCTCACCTTTTAAAGGGACTCCTATTTTGGGTGTGGTGTGCTCTTCTGAAGCCTCTACTCTTGGCATTTTTGCTCCCTTTCCCCCTGTTTCCTGTAGTCTCCTTCATCTTCCATTCCTAGCACAAACCTGTATCTTCTATTTCCTTCCATACAAGCAGGACTTCCAGCCTCTAAGCTTGATGTGATCTCCTAGGTGAAGCAAGGGGAAAAGCCCTGGCTGTTGGATCTGCAGGAAGGTAAGGAAAAAGATAAATCTCAGAGAGGTTCCTGCACAGGGGAGGGAGAGACTAGTTAGTGGAAATCCTCATCATCCTTATTGCCATAATTACTCAGATTTTCTAGATATTCTTCTTTGTAATTATAGTGTTTGTACATAATTGTTTTCATATTGTCCCTCCCGTGAAAATATGAGCTCTTTGAGAGTAGTAACAAGTTTTATTTTTTTCTTTTTCTTTTCTTTTTTCTCTCTTTCCCTTTCTTTGTCCCCCAGTGCCTAGCACAATGTCTGGCACATAGTAACCACTTAATAAGTGCTTGTTCACTGACTGTTTCTATCAAATATTGCAGTGAATAGTGCCTCAGGACAATAGATATGAGAATGAGAACAATGAGAAGAGCTTTCTTTGAGAAAAAGCAGAGACAACAAGAAGATCAAGGGCATTATGGGCTCCCTAGGGAACTTCTTGAAAAAGAAGGACTTGGTAAGGCAGCATCAACATTGCCTCAAGTGGGCTGTCCATAGCCATGTGCAGAAAGACTCACTGTCAGTTCAACATTCATAAACTGTCCGGTATCTAAAAATATTTCTAGGAGCTTTGTAAGTGTTAATGACAAGTGGAGAAGTCTGGGTCTTAGATGTTAGATGGGTGTTAGATGAACAGTAGAATGGTAGTGAAAAGAGGACTCGATTTGGAATAAAGAAAACCTAGACTGGAATTTTGGTTCAAACTCATAATAGGTACGTGACTCGGGAAGCCTTATAATTGCTCTTTGCTTTATTTACTTTACTTATGGGGAAAATGTGAATGATAGAATGTGCACTACTTACCTTATCATGTGGCTGTGGGGTTTTCTGTAAACCTTGAACTGCTTTATAAATCTGAGATGTTGCTGTTTTGTTGTTTGTAATCTAGATTAGCTTTAATGAGTACCCAGACTGGAAGGGGTAGGAGGCTGAAGGGAAAGAGTTGGGTAGTAAAATTGTTGAAGATTCAAAGAAGAAACAATTTGGGACCCATTTCCAGTGGGCAGAGATGAAGGGGATAATGCCTTTGCTCGCCCAAATAGGGAAATCACCTAAGGGTGGCCATCCTGTGGTAAAGCTGTGGAGTTGTCTTTGGTTTGAGGTGATATTGAAAAACCTTATCTAGACTGTTGTATAGATGAAGCCACAACAGGATGTGACTAGGGATTAGTTCAAGAGTAAACAACTCAATTGGTATGTGATTTCTAGGAATGTGATCACAGGTGAATAATCTTGTTCAGGGTAAGAATAAGAGTGAGGGGTAGAAGGAGACCTGGTTATTTAGACATTTGCTTGAGTTCTCTTTCTACCCAAATAGAGCAGCTAACAATTTACTGATGTACTTTACTGATAATAGTCTTTTTTTTTTCCATGGCTTTTTAGAGGGAGGAAGGTAGGGCAATTGGGGTTAAGTGACTTGCACAAGATCACATGGCTAGTTTATGTGTTAAGTGTCTGAGGCTGGATTTGGACTCAGGTCCTCCTTACTACAGGGCTGGTGCTCTATTCACTGTGCCACCTAGTCTCCCTGATAATTTTCTTTAAAAGGAGGAGGAGCCAACAAGGGGAAATTCTAAATGGGAGCTGCTTCTCACTAGGAAATTGGAGGGAAATGACAGCTCTATTCTATAGTTTATTATTTTTTCTCAAGAGAACGCAAAGTAGATCTAGATTTGGGGAAGGCAGAACTCCAAGAGTTCAGTAGGATACCATAGATTAAATTCTATAGGCAAAGTTAATTTAGGAGGTATGGGAAATCTCTTGAGAATGAAATTGTAGGAATACAAAGGTCAGAAATCCAATGTGAAAGAAAAATACGACTTATCTGAAGAGACTAACATGGATGCACAGGGAACTCACCAACCCAAATTTTAAAATTCATGTACAAAACGTGGAAGCAAAGACAGGTAGTAGAGAATGAGAAGGAAAACATGGCATCATCTTATAAAAGTAGCATCAGGAGTGCTAAAACCCAGAAGGAGGTAGGATAGATGAGAATAGCAACAAGGATATTTTAAAAATTATTTATTAGAAGCTATTTTGGGAGAAAAGAGGAGGACCAAAGAAGGGATAGGCCTGCTGCTTGGGGTGAATGAGATGATGATGATAACTGAAAAGAGAGAAAAGACAGGGTGCCTCACTTTTAATTTTGTTTCTCCTTTATAACAAAAAGAATTACTCTTGTACTAGGAGGAATAGAATACAAAAGGCTAATAAGGAATGATACCCAAAGTAAGCAGAAAGATAGTAAGAAGGAACCTAGTTGTCCTTCAAAAATTCAAGTCACCTAGATGAACTCAGTGTTTTGATTGTTGAGGCACGTTTAGTGGTATTTGAAAGCTCTTTGAAAGCAAGAGAGATATTAAAGGACCCTTTTCTCTTTCCTTTTGAAAAAAAACCAGTTCTTGCAGATGTATATGTTTTCCTTAGAGAATGGCTTTCCTAATTTCAGAGACAGAGACAGAATGAGACACCATCTTCTTTGACTATCTTTCCCGTGGTTTCACCTTGTGACATTTCCCTGGAACCTCAGCTTCTTTATCACAATTCACCTACCTTGCTCTGATAGTTTTATAGTATTTATAGGAAGGGGCCTGAAAAGTCATTTCATCCAACCTTTTCACATTTTAGGTGAGGAACCATGGTTAGGGCAGTAAAGGAACTTGTCTGATGTTATACAGCTTGCATATATCAGAGGCAGGATTTCAACAGAGGTTCTGTTGTGCCAAATCCAATATTTTTCTGGTTTGCTATGCTGCCTCTCCTCCTCTTTCTTCTTTGTTAGCATCAATTTCATTGTTTTCTTTGCTAACTCACTCTGGTGCCTAGGAACTCATTCCCCAATGAAGCATTCTTTACTATTTCTCTATCATTATAATTAGTCCCCCCATCAGATATTCTCATCTACCTATTCAGGCCACCTCACCACTGACCATTCTATCTATCACTTACTTACTGAAAATTTATCTTGTCTTCTATACACTCCGCTTATACCTGAAAATTACTTGCTCCTTGCCAGCTCCCCTATCTAATCTATTCCACTAATCAAATGTTCCACCCTCATCAGCTGTTTCCCTTTCTGTTCATTATGCCCCTTATCTAGATTGTACCTCTACTCAATTTCTCCTGCTTCCTCCTTCGAACCTTTCACTTTCTTTCTAGATTTTGTTAGTTCTGGGAATAAGGAAAGCCATATATAGTGCTTAACAGAAGTGTCAGGGATGCTGCTCCTAGTCTAATAATTTTTTTCTCAGCATAGAGAACATTATATTTTCAATTTCTTGTTTCAGATTTATAAAGAACTCAGAATAAGCAGTTATATGAAAAAAGGGGAAATTTCAAAAGAGTAGAATCAAATGGAGAAACAGTGGAAATAATCCTAAAAGATTTCTCTGAAGTACATGAGTCTGGAGAATATTTTAAACCTGAGACAAGCTTAAACATTTATCAGAGAAATTCTGTAGCAGTGATTTTGAGAAAATGCTCTTCCCTCAATAAAAGTTTCAGTGAAACCATGATGACTCACAAGAAAACCACTGTAGAGAACATCACCAAAAAATGTGATGAACTTGGGGCAGAATCAGCACTCATTGCACATCATGAGGGTATAACAAAAGAAAAAGCCTATGAATGTGACAATTTTGGCAAAAACTTTGAGCAGAATGCAGACCTTGTTTTACACAAGAGAAATCACACTGGAGAAAAATCACACAGGTGTAATGAATGTGGAAAACTATATAGTCGAAGCTCATATTTGAAAGAACATCAAAAAATTCATACTGGAGAAAAACCATATAAATGTAATAAATGTTCAAAAGCTTTCACTTCTAGCTACCGGCTTATTCAACATCAGTTAATTCATACTGGAGAAAAACCTTTTAGGTGTAATGAATGTGGTAAAACTTTCAGTGTGAAGTCACAACTTAATGGACATCAGAGAACACATACTGGAGATAAGCCATTTGAATGTAATGAATGTCAGAAAACATTTAGTCAGAGATCAAACCTTATTCGACATCAAAGAATTCATACTGGAGAGAAACCTTATGGATGTGATAAATGTGGAAAAGCCTTTGTTGGGAGTTCTCAGCTTTTATCACATGAGAGAATTCATACAGGAGAGAGGCCTCATGCATGTAATACATGTGGAAAAACTTTCAGTCGAAGATCAACGCTTATTGAACATCAAAGAATTCACACTGGTGAGAGACCCTATAAATGTAATGAATGTGGAGAAGACTTTATTAAGAACTTGCAACTTATTCAACACCAGAGAATTCATACTGGAGAAAGACCCTATAAGTGTAAGGAATGTGGGAAATCTTTTAGTCAGCGTTCAACTCTTGATCAGCATCAGGTAGTTCATACTGGAGTAAAACCATACAAATGTAATGAGTGTGGGAAAGCCTTCAGTTGGCGCTCCCGTTTTATTCAACATCAGTTAATTCACACTGGAGAGAAACCATATAAATGTCCTGAATGTTCAAAAGCTTTCAATTGCAGCTCAGGCCTTATCTTACATCAGAGAACTCATACTGAAGAGAAACCCTACAAATGTTATGAGTGTGGTAAAGGCTTCTTTCAAAGTTCACAAGTTATTCAGCATCAGAGAATTCATACTGGAGAAAAGCCCTATGGATGTGATGAATGTGGCAGAGCCTTTGTTCAGAAAGCACAGCTTATTCAACATCAAAGAATGCATACTGGAGAAAAACCTTATGGGTGTGATGAATGTGGGAAATCCTTTAGTCAAAGCTCACTACTTAGGTTACACCAGAGAATTCATACTGGAAAAAAGCCCCACAGATGTAGTGAATGTGGGAAAGCCTTCACTCAAAGTTCACTTCTTATCACTCACAGGAGAGTCCACACTGGCGAGAAACCTTATAAATGCCATGAATGTGGGAAAGCTTTCACTCAAAATTCAACTCTTATCAGTCACAGGAGAATTCACACTGGTGAGAAACCTTATGAATGCCATGAATGTGGGAAAGCTTTCACTCGGAAGTCAGCTCTTGTTCAGCATCAGATCATTCATACTAGAGTGAAAGTTTTAAAATGTAATCAATGTGGGAAAGCTTTTCGTAGGAGTTGTAATCTTATTCTACATCAGAAAATTCATAATGATGAGAAATCCAACTAAAGTAATTAATATGAAAACTTTCTGTCACATTTTTGCCATATAAAGTTTCCTGGAAAGACACTGAATGACTGTTAAATATAGAAAAGCCTCAGATTGGTATTCATGCCTTAAACAACATTAGAGAACCAAAATGCAAGAAAAACTATTAATGTAACGCATGCCATCAAGCCTGCATTTTTGCACTTGCAACACCCTTCATTTAATGTATATCTGAATAGTCATACTGACAAAAAAAAATCAATGAGAATGTGGCAGTGGCTTTAGCAATATCTCATTTTTAGATCTCACAACTTTTCAGAGGTGGGAGATGCTCAGAAGTCATCTGATCTCAACCTGTAAATGAAAAGGAATCCTCCCACACTATCCCTGTCAAATGGTTATCCAATCTCAGCTTGATGACCTCCAGTGATAGGGATTCTTCTACCTCCTGAGGCAGGTTATTACCCTTTTAAACAACATTTTCTTCAGAATTTTCCCCTTACATTATACTGAAACCTGCCTGTCTGCATCTTTAAGCCAATGCTCTTAGTTCTGCCTTGGTGACAAAATTTGGTCCTTTCTACTCATTTTATCCCTTTGAACTTAAAGGTGAGCCTCATGCCTTCCCCAAAATTTTATTTTCCCCAAACCAGTGGTTCTCAAACTGTGGTCCTGGACATCTTTTTAAGAGTTTTCTCAACGTCAAAACTATTTTCATATTAATAATGAGATGTTTTAATTTTTGATATGGTGAATGTAGATATAACCTATATAAACAAAGTTCTTTGCTGGGGCAACAGTGGGAAGGTCCTGATACCAAAAAATTTTAGAAGCGCTCTTCCTCACTAAACATTCTTCATATGAATTGGAGTTATTATCCCCGTTTTCCCCACTGTCCTGTTTGCCCTCCTCTAAGACAGTCAAGTTTTTCAATGTTCTTTTAAAAATATGGTGCCTTGAAATAAATGCAATAGTCCAGATGAGGTCATACCTTTATTAATTCAGCCTAATATCTTGTTAGCATTTTCGTTAAATGTATTAGATATTTTTGGGTTCCATATCACTTTCTTGAGTCATACTAAGTTTGCAATCCAGCAAAACCTGTATAGATGTTTTTCACATGAATTATTTTCCTACTATCTCTTTTAGTTTTGTATTCATATATCTGAATATCAAATGTAGGACTTTACGTTTACTTATATTAAATTTTTTCGTTCTAGTTGACCCTGAATTACAGCCTGAAACCTTTTTGAATCCTGACTCTGACATTCAAAGTTTTAGTTATCCCTCCCATCTCAAAACATAGTGGCATGAAATCCATATGTGTAATGTTTCTAGCTTTTTTAAGTGTCAGTATCTATACTGTAACAAAATCCTTTAACCTTCTCATGGGAAGGACCCTCATCTGTTTAGTTTGCCAGATATGAAGAAAGAATTGACATGACAAATATTATCTTTAATTGTAAACATATCAGGCCTTATGGCTTCTGCTTCTCATTTGATACATCTCAGTCTTCTTCTGGCTTTTTTGGTCTTAACTCTTTTTAGCAGAAATTTATTTTGTACCTGTTATGTACAAAGCATTATTAGGCATCCAGGTAGATTGGATCATTACCACAAGTTTTTTAATCTAAATGGCACCCAAAACTTCTCCTCTCCTGGACGTATCTTCTTACAATATGCATGCAATAGGTATAGTGCAAAATATAATAGAATTAGACCCCGTACTAAACAATTTTGAATAATCTTGCAATCTCCCAGCCATAGATATTATTTCTTTTCCCCTGGTTTTTAACCTTTTTTTTTGCCTGAATTGAGATGAATGCCTACAATCTCCCCAACAATCAGAACTCTATCCTGGGCACTCTTCTCTAAACTCACTGTTGGTGATCTTATTTCCTATGAGTTCATTTATCTCTGTGTATGTGAATCACAGACACACACATACACATGTATTTATGTATGTATATCCAACCATGGCCTCTTTTGACCTTCCATCTAATACCACCAGTTGCCTATTGGTCATTTTCAATTGATATCCCATAAACATCTCATACTCAACGTTGAGAGGCAGTGTAGTATGTATGGAACACTGGACAGATCACTGGGTTTAAAATCAGGAAGACCTGGGTTTAAATAGCTCTAAATGTATGAATGAAAGATTCCACTGCCCTTCTTGTGAACTTCCGTATTTCTTTCAAAGGTACCATCCTTCTAACTCAGATTCATAGCCTCAGAGTCTGCCTCATCTCTCATATCCAATTAGATGTCAAATCTATATAACCTGTCTCAAGTATGTTTCCAATCTCTTTCCTTCACAGGTACTTCCCAAGTTCAGATATCACCTGTTACTGGGGATTATTGTAATGGATTCCTTATTGGCCTTCCCCTCTCCTCTCTTTGTTTTCACCCCATATTCCAAAAGTGATATTCCTAAAACAAATTTAACCATATCACTCCCCTGCTCAAGAAACACCTGTGGCTTCTTGTAATTTCTGATAGCAAATGCAAACTCCTCTGGTATTTCAAGCTCTTTATAACTTGGCTCCAGTCTGTCTTTCCAGGCTTATAGTACATTAATCCCCTTCCTCATTCTACAGTCCAGAGAGACTGACACAGTTGTTTCTCCACATGACATTCTATCTCCCATCTCCTTTTCTAAGACTGTCCTCCATATTTAGAATGTAGTCCTTCACCTCTGCCTCTTAGCATCCCTAGCTTATTTTAAAGCTCAGATCAGTGCCACCTTCTATAAGATATTGCTTGATCCTTAGCGCTGCTAGTACTTGTCAAAGTTACATTGTACATTACATGTGTACAGTTTGTCTCCCTTGATAGAAGGGAAGCTCCTTGAAGCCTTGGAATGTTTTGATTTTTCCTCAGTGCTCTCAGCACCTAGCACATTATTTGACATATAAGTAGCAGCTTAATAAATGCTTGTTGATTGATTAAAAGGAGTTTGTCATCCATCTACTTCAGTACATCCCTGAAAAATAATACCTACTACAACTTACCTGACAAGGAGTGATGCATCCATTTGAAAATCACTGATGAGGGAAAATCATGACCTCCTGAGGCAGTCCATTCTGCTTATGGGAAGCTTTTATTAATAAGTTTTTTTTCAGCTTTTACCTGTTGCTTCTCATCCTTCCCCCTGGAGACAAACAGAACAAATTTCAGCTCTCTTCCACATGTCAGTCTTTCCAATACATGAAGTCACCTATCATGTCTTCTGCAGGGTAAACTTCAATCAGTGACTTAATCAACAAGCAATGATTAAGCACTTAGTATTATGTCAGCCACTGTGGAGTGGGGAACCTACACTAAGCAAATAAAAAGCAGAAACAATCTCTTCCCTCCAGAAGCTTACATCCTCTTTGGGGAGGGGACCTGTACATAAATAAGGATATACAAGATGCATATGAACAGATGTAAGGTGACTTTAAAGGGGAAGTCACTTTTATTTTTTTTAAATTAACTTTTGTTCATTTTTAGTTTACATCAATTTGAGTTACAAATTTTCTCCCTGTCTTTTCCCTACCCACCACCCCAAAACAGCAATCCCACTATATACCCCCACCCTCAATCTGCTCTCTCCTGTATTCTCCCCCATCATGCCTTTGACTTTCTGGTAGAGCAAGATGGATCTCCCTACCTCAGTGCCTGTATATCTTATTTCCCAGTTGCATGTAAATAATAATAATCATTATCATTATTATTATTATATTTTTTTAAAAACGTTTGATTTTAGAGCTTTAAATTCTAGCTTCTTTCCCTTCCTCTCTCATAACCCACCCCCACTGGAAAGACAAGCAATTGAATACAGGCTGTATATGTGTAGTTATGCAGAACATCTCCACAATGGACATGTTGTGAAAGACTGACTATATTTCCTTCCATCCTATCCCACCCCCCACTTATTCTATTTTCTACTTTTTCCCTGTCCCTTTACAGAAGTGTCTGCTTCTTACAACCCTCCCCCACAACCTGCCCTCCCCTCCATCATCACCCCTCTCATGCCCTTACCCCCTACTTTCCTGTATTGCAAGATACCCAATTTAGAGTGTATGTCATTCCTTCCCTACACCAAATTGAATGAGAGTAAGGTTGACCCATTCCTTTTTGCCTTCCTGTTCTTCTCCCCCATTGTAACAGTTATCCTTTGCCTCTTCTATATGAGATGATTAACCCCATTCTGTCTCCCTCTCTCCTCTCATTCTATTCCTCTCCCACCTCTCAATTTCACCTTTTAAAATATCATCCCTTCCTATTCAGTTGATTCTGTGTCCTCTGTCTATGTACACATATATACATATGTACACACACACATGTATTCATATGCATATATACCCTCCTATATAGACATGTGTTTGTATATATATACTTTTATATTCCCTTCAACTGTTCTCATACTGAGAAAAGTTTCATAAGTTACTATTATCATTTTTCCATGTAGGCATGTAAATAGTTCAACTTTGATAAGTTCCTTATGATTTCTTTTCCGTGTTTACCTTTTCATTCTTCTTGTATTTGCATGTCAAATTTTCTATTCAGTTCTGGTTTTTTCATCAAGAATGCTTGAAAGTCCTCCACCTCTTTGAATGACGATATTTTCCTCTGAAACATTATACTCAGTTGTGCTTGGTAGGTAATTCTTAGTTTTAATCCTAGCTCCTTTGATCTCTGGAATATCATATTCCATGCCCTTTGATCCCTTAATGTAGAAGCTGCTAGATTCTGTGTTATCTTGATTGTGTTTCTACAATATTCAAATTGTTTTTTCTTGGCAGCTTGTAATATTTGCTCCTTTATCTGGGAACTCTGGCACCTGGCTATAACATGCCTAAGAGTTTTCTTTTTGGGATCTTTTTCAAGAGGTGATCGGTGAATTCTTTCAAGTTCTATTTTGCCCTCTGGTTCTAAAACATCAGGGTAATTTTGCTTGAGAATTTCTTGAAGAATGATTTCTAGGTTCTTTTTTTGATCATGGCTTTCAGGTAGTTCGATAATTTTTAAATTGTCTCTCCTGGATCTATTTTCCAGGTCAGTGGTTTTTTCAGTGAGATATTTCACATTGTCTTCTATTCTTTCATTTGTTTGGATTTGTTTGATAGTATCTTGATTTCTCATAAAGTCATTTGCTTCCATTTGCTCCATTGTAAATCCGAAGGAATTATTCTATTCCATGAGCTTTTGAGATTCTTTTTCAGTCTGACAAACTCGACTTTTTAAAGCATTCTTCTCCTCATTGGCTTTTTGAGCCTCTTTTGCCATTTGAGTTAGTCTATTTTTTAACGTGTTATTTTCTTCAGTCAGGTTGTGACTCTCTTTTCATGATTTTCTTGCATCATTCTCATTTCTCTTCCC
>JAQQSV010006213.1:0-14337 GCA_028646515.1 Pseudochirops corinnae | reverse complement strand
TACGTATCTGAGGTTGCATTTGGACTCAGGTCCTCCTGACTCCAGGGCTGGTGCTGTATTCCCTGTGCCACCTAACCACCCCCTATATGATTTTTATATAATTATATAAGTTTAAAAGAAGTGTCCATCTGCATTGGTAGTAGCTATTTCCTGATTAGAAGTTCCCTACCAAAAAAAAAAAAAGTGTGTAAGAAACATGCCAAGTTCTGTGCAAGGTCCAAAGAAGATAATGCTAGTTTCTCTTCCACTAAACTAGGGCTTCCTTACTAGGATGCACATATCCCTAGGAAGTATAAGAAGTTTGTCAAGAGGACACAGGAAATATTTGACAAATGACTATGTAATTCTATGGAAATGTTTCAAAAGTACTAGTTTGGTGGTGGAGGAATTGTGTCTTGGTACTCAAAAAATAGATGAGATGGGGAGGAGAGAGGGAAAGAGAGAGAGAGAGAAAGCAACAGAGAGAGAGAGCAAGCAAGCGAGCTCATTATAGGACATTTGAAAAAAAAATTGAGAAAAAAATGAAAGAATAATTTCTACTGATCTTAAAACCAACTGAATGAAATTTGAATTTAAAATCCTTTTCATATAAGACTAGAAGGGAACAAACATAACTCACCAGTGAAGGATAAGCTAATTTATCTCTATCATAATCAGAAATTGCAAAATGATTTCTGATCAATGAAGTTACAAGTCTACCCTTGGAGAAGCATACTACATTTCTACTCAAGGTACTCACAACCATTTGCACAAACATATCTTTGTGAATCAGGGTCCTCAGTCCTGTTTACAATTGAATTAAAAGCAAGAAACAAACCATATAAACATGTAAAGCAGGTATCTTTCCAAAACTATTCAAAATCAAACTTTTGGTTGACAAGAAACAGAATCAAGAGTCTCACTAATTTACTTGACTATGTTTTGATATTGTTAAATATTTCATGTGTATGGCACATGGCAAAAGTGTATAAATGATGTTGAGGGAAAACAAAATAAAGGAGTGGTAAGTAGTGGGTAAAATTAGTCGGGGGAGGCCCTTTGGGAAGGAAGGACTTGGGCCAAGTGCTGAAGGAAATGATGGACATGGATTGTAAGGGTTCTCTTCCCTTATGTGTCTGTTCATGTGCTGATGTATGATCTACCTTGTGTTTGAAGGTAAATTACCCAAGCACCATTGTTTAATGCTGATACAGTTTGGAGCCTCAAGGTATGTCTACATTCCTGAGCAGTGTGTATATCACCATAGCTCATCATGGGATATTGTTTTATTTATCTTCAGGATATATGTGAATTATTCTTTAGAGGGCAGACATCATACTCTCCTATACAAAGTTTCTGTGCTGCTGACATTACACAGAAGCGTCACTGTGTTTTAAAAGGTATTTCATGGTATATAATGAATAGCAGAATTTCGGTGAACTAGAGCTCAACAAAACAGAACCCCAGATTATCTGGAATTCCTGAAGGCTAAATATACTCAATTTCTTCAACTAATCTTCATATATGGCAATGTGTCTATACATTGGTTATGTCAACATATATGATTCATATGGAAACATATGGTAATGTATACATTAGATATGGCATGCCATATATACATATAGCAATGGCTACATATGGTAATATACCCAGTCCTCTCATCCTCTCAGTTTCCCTCTTTTGAACATGTTCCAACTTTATCTTTCTTAAAATGCAGCGTGAAGAATTTAATCAAATTGTAACAATACATTATTGGTGGAGCTGTTGATTGGTCCAAATACTCTACAAACAATTTATTTGAGGTTTCAGGAGAAAATTCAGTGAAGTTTTCCTATTCTTTAATCTAGAGATTCTACTCCTAAAAAATAAAGGCCTCATATAAAGCAAAAATATTCATAGTAGCATTTTTTTGTGACAAGAAAAAGAAAGAAAAAAACTGATATAATTCCATTCCTGTCTAGGCCTGTGGAGGTTTTTCCTGAGTCAGCCTTATAAAGAAGGAGACATGACTCCTAATTGGCTGAAAAACCACTGAACCCATTAATTGATGAAGGAACTTCTTCAGAATCAGAGAGACTCCTGAGAGAAAAAGAGAGGGAGTCCTCAAGAGTGAAACAATTGTGGACTTTTGAATAGCAGATGGGAGATCTCCCAAGTGCTGCAGACTTTTGGGAAGCTGGTTCCTAACCGTATCTTGATTTGCAGCACCTGCAGCCCTAGACTGCTAAGGGTGAATTCCCCTTCATCAGATCATTCTCTCTCTTCAATTAAGCTGAGTTTTTATCTTGCTCCCTAAGAGCTCATTTACTCTTAGATATTCATTCTTCTTTTCTAATATGTATACATGCCCCAATTTCTGTTTACTGCTTACTCTGATAAAGAGATTTACTAGCTATTCATGACTGATATTTACATAACTAATATTTGATGACAAGGGACTAAGCTAATGAGAGCAAGCCAAATGTATTCTCCCCTAGAGAGGGATCAAGTATAGCCAGGACTTGTCTGGGCATGATGATATTGCCTAGCACAGAGGTGCCCCAAGAAGCCATCAAAGCATGTCTGGATTGCCTAAAATGGAGGCCTTTGTGACCCCTACCAGATAGGTGGGCTTAGCCTCCTTTGATTGGCTGCCTACCTCTTTAAAATTGGCAAGACACAGCAAAGGTGCCATAAAATGCAGCAATGAAAGAAGAACTTCCTTCTCTTTTAACATGGCTCCAAGAAATTGGGCCTGTTTTGTTCTGTTTCATTCATCCTCGGTTTCAAGTGCTAACAGTGATTAAGTAGAACTGTATTAAATTATGCTATATGAAGTTAGTAGAATCAAGGGAATAATATACACATTGGTTACCATAATGTAAATTAAAAGAACACCAAAAGAAAGCTGAAAACTTGGTAAGTGTGAGGTCCAATCTTGGCCTAGGAAAAGAGACGAGGAATTACCTCCCTCCTTTAGACAAAGAAGAGGGAAACTACAGGTATGGATACTGTAAGCATTGTCAGATATGGTCACCATATTGGTTGATTTTATTAGACTTTCTTTGTTATAAGAAAGGGTTCTTTGAAGGAGTGAAAGGTAGATCTGTAAATGACAATGATAAAAAATTGAAAGATTTTATTAATTCTGTAAGAAATAATGATCGCTAATACTTTTTCTTTTTATATGAGTCATTTAAGATGTAATGCCCCTCCAAGAGAGTCCTCCTTTTAACCAAAATGGAAATCGTGTCTATTTATGTGTACATATATTTGTAAATATGTACACGTATACACATGCATAGCCACAATGTTTTACATTAGATATGGTCTGACTAGGTTAGGTTGTATAGGAGAATTATCACTGCCTTTGCTTTGTACTGTCTCTCTAATACAGCCTATGGGCAAATGAAACAGAAAAGAACAGGCCCCATTTCTTGGAGCCAGAGTGAAAGAGAGGGAAGCCTTCTGCTCTCACTGATTCAGTTCATGGCGCCTTTGCTGTGACTGAACTGTGATTATCACCAATGAATCAGAAAGAGTGGCTGAAATATGATTTATCGTCAACTTGTTTTACTTCTAGATGACACTGTTGGATTTATAGGAGGAGCCACTATCAAAGAATTGATTTTTTTAAGGCAAACGACTGATAGCTAAAGACAATGAACAATCTAAATCCAAAAGCAAGAAGCACATCCAAGACCAGAATGGAAAAGTCAGTAATTTGGCAGCAGTGGGATTCACAAGGACAAAGTCAGTGAGAACTCCAAGAAACTGGATAAAATAGAGCTGAACTAAGACAAAAAGGTATACTTCCCATTTGACTCACTCAGCAGTGTTTCTACAAATGTTATTCAATAATAACAATAATAGTTAACATCTACATATAGCATTTTAGTATTTATAACTACAATAAAGCATATTTAAATAAAACATATTTGTAACTTTAATAAAACATATTTATATATGTTATCTCATTTGACCCTCAAAATAACCCTCTGAAGTAAGTACTATTATTTCTTTTTTATAGATGAGGATCCAACATTCAATCCATTATGCTACCTGTATTAAGATTCCAGGTTTGGTGGGATGAACATAACAGGACTTTGAAGCAAAATAAATAAAATTCAAGTGTTTACTCTAGTGAGGAGTGAATTGTAATTACTGTGGGAGATATTGGGGCACAGTAGATTGAATGTTGGTTGGACTGGGAGTCAGGAAGACTCTTCTAAAACTTAATAACTGTCTGACCATGGACAAATCATTTAACTTCTCTCAGCCTCAGTTTCCTCCTCTGCAAAATTAGAATAACACTTGCCTTACTGAGTTGCAATAAGGCTCAACTCCCATTTTACAGAGGAGAAAACTGAGGCCCTGAAAGACTGAGTGACTTGCACAAGGTCAGACAGCTCATTAGAAACTAAGCCAGAGCTAAAACCCAGATCCCTTGATTCACATCAGACCAATTTTAATCATTCTGTACTGCCTTCGCAAATGAGCACCATTAAATTAACCTCGTCTTTTAAATGGAAATTTTGTAAATCACTTTGAAATAGGAAATGATCAAGATAATGTCAAAAATGGGAGCAAGCTTCTTTTAAAAATTGTCTATGAATTCTGTTTAACCTTTGGAAATCATGGGTTCTGTTTAAGTTTTGTCAAGGAAGGAAATAGGAAAAGGCATTTAAACGACATTGTGAATATCTAGTGAGTCATATCCTCTCTATAAAAGTTTCAGTCATTTTGTCTAAGTCTAACCGTGTGTTAGCCAAATCCTTAGAAGTGAAAGAGGGTGGGGGTCAGGCATTTGCTTCTTTTTTTAGTTTTGTCAGATAAGTTTAGAGATGACTCTGTCACTCTGGTACTGAAAAAAAAAAAAGAAGAAAAGTTAATTTTAGGATATCTTTTATTTTGTCCCAAGGAGGTCAAAGTCAGAGGGTAAAAAGAAAAAAAAAAGGTCCCATATAGGTATACCTAAGAGATATTGCGAGATCAGTTGCAGACCATCACAATAGAGCAAATATTGCAAAAATAAAAAGTCATGAATTTTTTGGCTTCCCAACGCATATATGTTATGTTTACACTATACTGTAGTCTATTAAGTGTGCAATAGAATATCTAAAAAGTAGACACACCTTAATCTAAAAATACTTTATTGTTAAAAAATGCTAACCATCATCTGTGAGTCATAATCTTTTTGATAGTGGAGAGCCACCTCAGTGTTGAAGGCAGCTGGCTGATCAAGATGGTGGTTGCTGAAGGTTGGGGTGGCTATGGCAATTTCTTAAAAAAAGAAAACAATGAAGTTTACAGCACTGATTGACTCTTCCTTTTACTTGAACACTTTGAAGCTATTGTAGGGTTATCAACTGGCCTAATTTCAAAATTATTGTGTCTCAGGAAATAGGGAGGTCCAAGGAAAGGGAGATAGAGATGGAGAATGACTTTTTCAGTGGAGCAGTCAGAACACACACAATATTTACTGATTAAGCTCACCATCTTATATGGGTGCAGGTTTTGGTACCCCAAAACAATTATAATAGTAACATCAAAGATCACTGATCACACATAACCATAACAGATATAATAACAATGAAAAAGTTTGAAATATTTTGAGATTACCAAAATGTGACATAGACACAATGTGAGCACATGCTGATGGAAAAATGTTGCCCATAGATCTGCTCGATGAGGGGTTGCCACCAACCTTCAATTTGTAAAAAATGAATTATCTGCGAGCACAATAAAGAGAACTGCAATAAAAAGGATATGCCTGCATATGCCAAGATAGTTGTAGCAGCACTTTTATGGTCACAAAAGATTGGAAATAAAACAAAACAAAATCAGTAGATGGGAATGGTTAAAGAAATTATAGTATATGAATGTGAGGAATATAAAGAACTTACCAACATGCTGCTAACTCAAGCCTTAATTGATTCCACCTCCCTGTTTGGAGAACTGGAGGGAAGGATACCAAACTCCTCCCAATGCCTTTCTTTGTGGAGGGCAGAAATTGGAATCTCAGATCACCATACTTTGATAATACTTTTTTTTTGCTTTTTTTTGGGGGGATGGGGAAGGCAGGGCAATTGGGGTTAAGTAACTTGCCCAAGGTCACATGGCTAATAAATGTTAAGTATCTGAGGCCACATTTGAACTCAGCTCCTCCTGACTCCAGGGCTAATACTCTATTCACTGCACTACCTAGCCATGCCAGATGACTCTACTTTGCATCTGCTACCTTACCTGATTTCAATTCCATTGAGTAAAATGCTCCTATGCCAGGTACCTCCTGTTGTCCTGTTCCCCCACCCCCAAACATCTTTTCTTGTCACTTTTTGTGCATTGTCTCTTCCTCTAGAATGTATGCTTGTTGAGGACATCTTTCTTTTTATTAATTGTATCACCTGATACTTAGTCCAGTGTCTGGCATAACATAGGCGCTTAGTAAATGTTTATTGGATTGGATAAGATTGGAATATGAAGGTTTCAAACAAATGCTGGAAGATTTATTTGAAGTGAGGGAGATTAAGTAGACAGAACTAAGAAAGACAATAAACATAACTAAATAATATGTCTAAAAAACTTTTTTTTAAAAAAAGTAAGAATTATTTTACTGAATTAGAAAAAAATAATAACAAAATCAATTTGGAAGAACAAAAAGTCAAGAATATCAAAGGAACTAATGAAAAAATATGGAGGAAGGAAGGTTAGCAGTATCAGTTCTTAAATTATATTATAAGGCAGTAATTATCAAAACTATCTGGTACTGGCTAAGAAATAGAAAGGTAGATCAGTGGAGCAGAGTAAACATACAATTTACTGCAGCAAATCAATATAATAACCTTGTATTTGGACAAGTGTAAAGACTTACGATTTGGGGATAAGAATTTATTGTTTGGTAAAAATTGTTGGGAAAACTAAAAAGCAATATGGCAGAAACTGGGCACAGAACAATATCTTGGACCATTTACCAAGATAAGGTCAAAATGGATACATGACCTAGATATAGAGAGATAGTACAAGAAAATTTGAAGAACATGGGACATAGTCTTTATCAGACTTATGGATAGGCAAACAATTTATGAATAAACAAGAAATAGAAAGCAAAGTTACATGCAAAATGGATAATTTTGATTACATTAAATTTAAAAAGTTTTGTACAAATAAAATGAATGTAACTAAGATCAGAAGGAAAGCAGAAAATTAGGAAGAAAATTTACAGACAGTTTTTCAGATAAAGGTCTCATATTTCAAATATTTAAAGAACCTTGTCAATTTTATATGAATATGAGCCATTCCCCAATGGATAAATAGTTAAAGTATATGAACAGGCAATTTTCCAATGAAGAAGTCAAAACAATTTATAATCATTTGAAAAAATGCTCTAAATCATCATTGATTGGAGAAATGCAAATTAAAACAACCTTGAGATATCATTTTATACATACCAGATTAGTTAAAATAATTGAAGGAGAAAGTGATAAGTAGTGGAGAGAATGTGGAAAAACTGGAACACTAATTCATTGTTGGTGGAGTTATGAACTGGTCCAACCATTTTAGAGAGGGCTGGAATTGTGTCCAAAGAGTTATTAAACTGCCTATATCCTTTGACCTAGCAATACCATTTCTAGATATATTTCTAAAGATGATTAGGAAATAAGGAAAAGAACTTATGTGTTCTAAAATGTTTATAACAACTTTCTTTGTGGTGGCAAAGAACTGGAAATTGCAAGGATACCCATTAGCTGGTGAATGGCTGAATAAGTTGTGGTTTTTATTGTTGTGGAATACTATTGTGTTATAATGAATGATGAGCTCAGTGATTTTAGGAAGACATGGAAAGACTTGCATGAAATAATGAAGAGGGAAATGAGCAGAATCGAGAAAACACTTTATCCAGTAAGAGCAATATTATTTTAGGAATAACTTTGAGTGAATAAGTCATTTAGACTATTATAAATACCCAAATTAAATGAAAACAATGCTATTCGTATCCAGAGAAAGAACTGATAAAAACAAATATGCATAGAATGACTACATAATACATATTTACACATATATACATATATGTATACACATACACACCTATTTGTGTCTAATGAGGGGAGGGAAGAAAAAAAGGGAAAAAAGGAAATTTACAAGATAACTTTGTTGTGGGATGGAGCCAAGATGGTGGAGTAGATACAAGACTTCTGTGCAGCTCCAGCCACCTCCTCCAATATGTGTAAAAAAATGACTCTAAACAAACTTTAGAGAACCCACAAAGTGACAGAGAGAAACAAATCTCCCACTAAAGGAAGTCTGGCAGGGCAGCAGGAATGGTCCAACACAGCACTCTGGGAGCCAAGCACAGTCCCAACTGAGCCACAGTTTTAGCCCCAGGGTGGCCCCAACAAGTCACACCTGGAGCAGACTGCATGAGAGTAAATCACCAGCAGCTGTAGCAGTTTCCAGACTTCTCAATCCACAAATGCCAAAAACAAAGTAAAAGGTCAGTGTGGGACTTTGTTGGGAACAGGGGGAGTGTGATCCAGCTGCTGCCCCTGGAGCAAGAAGCAGAGAAGGCATGGTGGCTGCAGCCACTGCTGTGTGACTGCTTCTGTTGCTCCTGGACTGCAGATTGTAGGGGAACCAAGCAAGAATTCAAAGGGTAATCTTTTTTGTTTTGACCTGCTTGGATCCGGATCACAGTCCTGGGTGGTGGTCCTGGGGTGTGTGACCAGTGAGACAGAGCATGTGGGGGCTGTAAAGAGGGTGCCCATCTAATAGTTCCAGCAGCTGCAAAAACCCCAGCAATTTGGGACATAGCTCTCTCCATTTTGGAAGTAGAGTTCTACCATGGCAAAGAGCTCAAAAGTCAAGCTGCCAACATGAGCAAGCACAGGAAGCACAAACAGACCATAGAATCCTTTTTTGGGGACAAAAATGATCAAGGGATGGAGTGGGAGGAATACATCAAAGTCAGAACTCCTACATCAAAAGCCTCCAAGAAAAATATGAATTGGTAACAGGCCATAGAGGAGAAGGATTTTGAAAATCAAGTAAGAGAAATAGAGGAAAAATTGGGAAGAAAAATGAGAATGATACAAGAAAATCATGAAAAGCAAGTCAACTGCCTGCTAAAGGAGACCCAAAAATACACTGAAGAAAATGACACCTTAAAAAATAGACTAACTCAAATGGCAAAAGAGGCCCAAAAAGCCAATGAGGAGAAGAATGCTTTAAAAAGCCAAATTTGCCAGACGGAAAAAGAATTTCAAAAAGTTACTGAAAAGAATAACTCCTTCAAAATTAGACTGGAGCAATTTGAAGCTAATGATTTTATGAGAAACCAAGATACTATAAAACAGATCCAAACAAATGAAAAAAACAGAAGGCAATGTGAAATATCTCATTGGAAAAACCACTGACCTGGAAAATAGATCCAGGAGAAACAATTTAAAAATTATTGATCTACCTGAAAGAAAAAAAAGAGTCTAGACACCATCTTTCAAGAAATTATCAAGCAAAATTGTCCTAATATTCTAGAACCATAGGGCAAAATGGAAATGGAAAGAATTCACTGATCACCTCTGGAAAAAGATCCCCAAAAGAAAACTCCTAGAAGTATAGCCAAATTCCAGAGTTCCCAGGTCAAGGAGAAAATACTGCAAGCAGTCAGGAAGAAACAATTTGAGTATTGTGGCAACACAATCAGGATAACACAAGACCTAGCAGCTCTACATTAAGGGATCAAAGGACTTGGAATATGATATTCTGGAGGTCAAAGGAGATAAAACCAAGAATCACATACTTGGTAAAACTGAGTATAATGCTAAAGGGAAAAATATGATCATTCAATGAAATAGAGGACTTTCATGCATTCTTGATGAAAAAACCTGAGTTGAACAGAAAATTTGACTTTCAAATACAAGAAGCAAGAGAAGCATGAGAAGGCAAACAGGAAAAAGAAATCATAAGGAACTTCTTAAAGTTGAACTATTTACATTCCTACATGGAAAAACAATCATTGTAACTCATAAGACTTTTCTCAGTATAAGGGTGACTGAAGGGAATATATATGTATATATACATATATATGTATATGTGTATGGGAGGATGTACGTGTATATAAATAGAGATGTGAGTATGGGCATTTGTATGTTCATATATACATAGACAGAGGGCACAGGATGAGTTGAATATGAAGGGATGATATCTAAAAAATTAAATTAAGAGGTGAGAGAGGAATTTATTGGGAGGAGAAGAAAGGGAACAATAGATTAGGGTAAATTATCTCATATAAAAGAGGCAAGAGAAAACTGTTACAATGGAGGGGAAGAGCAGGAAGGTAAAAGGGAATGGAACAACCTGATTTTCATTGAATTTGGCCTAAGGAGGGAATAACATACACACTCAATTAGGTATCTTACCCTACAGGAAAATAGGAGTGTAGGGGATTAGAGGTGGGAGGATAGAAGGGAGGGCAGATTGGGGTAGAGGGTAATTGGGGTAGAGGGTAATTTTTGAAAAGGGATAGGGTCAAAGGAGAAAATAGAATAAGTCAGGGGCAGGATAGGATGGAGGGAAATATAGTTAGTCTTTCACAATATAACTACTATGGAAATGATTTGGGTGACTTCACATGTACAATCTATATTGAACTGTTTATCTTCCCAGTGGGGGTGGGTGAGGAGGGAAGAAGGGAAAAAATCTGGAACTCAAAGTTTTAAAAACAAATGTTTAAAAATTTGTTCTTTACATGCAACTGAGAAATAAGATATACAGATATTGGGGTATAGAAACCCATCTTGCCCTACTAGAAAGTTATCAGGGTAAAGGGGAAGGATATAAGAGAGAACAGATTAGGGGAAGGGGTATTCAGTAGGCTTGCTATTTTGGGGTGGGGGTAGGGTAAAGACAGGGAGAGAAAAATTGTAATTCAAAATCTCGTGGAAATGAATGTTGAAAACTAAAAATAAATTTTAAAAAATAACTTTGTTGTGTATTTAAAAGGAATAACAAGTTATACATAGTGAATTTGCAGTTTCATGTACAATCATCTTTTTATTGTACTGTTTATGGAAAGGCTTGTTTCATTTCATAAATTAAAAAAATCAATTTAAAAAAAGGAAGGCTGTGCATTATAATGGACAATTTAGGACTCAGTGATCAAATAAGAAAATTCTTCTTTCCAGTGTGAGGAATTAAGGTTGTGGAATATTACGTATACTGACAGACTCACTTGATAGGTTGTTTAATGTTGATCAATCATCTTTTTTCTCTATATTTTTTATTCTTTGTTACAAAGATGGCTTACTTGCATTGAGAGGTGAGGAAGGTGGAGTGGATGGGAGGGGAGGGGAGAGGAATACATTTGGAAATGAAGATATAGGATCCTCTCTAGGATCATTTTCCCAACCAAATCCTATTAGCATTGCACATTGGTCCCCAGAAAGTGATTGACCACTTCTGCCTTCAGCGTTCTAAGAATAACTCTGAGAGGTGGGACAATTGTTTAGTATTATTACTCATGAACCTCCAATGGTATTTTCCTCATTTATTATCATTTTGTAGTTAGTTTTAATTAACTTTTAGAAATGAATATTTGCTGCCAGGAACATCATGCCTAGAATCCATACTAGAGGAAGCTGAGATTGGTAGATTGCTTAAACTTGGGAGTTCTGAACTGCAGTAGTGCAAAAGCTAGTTGGATGTCTACACTAATTGTGACACCATTATGGTGAGCCCTCAGAAGAGGGGGACCAACCAGCCTGCCCTGGGAAAAGCAAAATGGTCCAGGTCAGAAATAAAGAAAGACAAAACTTCTTGTGCTAAGCAACACAGTATGGTGAATCCGGCCCACCATTGCACTGCCAGACTCCAGGAGAAAAAGAGACCCAGTCTCCAAAACAAACAAAGTGAATGAATGAATGAATAAAAATGAGTATTTACTTAGATGTAGTGGCAGTGGATAGAACACCTTATCTGGAGTCAGGAAGAGTGATCTTTGTGAGTTCAAATCTTGCCTTAGACACTTACTACGTGACCCTGGGCAAGTCATTTAATACTGTTTGCCTCAGTTACCTCATCTGTAAAATGAAGTAGAGAAGGAAATGGCAAAACACTCTAGTATCTCTGTCAGGAAAACTCCAAATGGAGTCACAAAGAGTTGACCACACCCTAAAAATGGCAGAACATTTTTACTTGGATGATAGAGTTGGAACACTTAGGGAGCTGGAACAAAACATCCCCCTCAAAGTCTGAGATGAGTAGAGTGGACTCAGGCTTAAAGCTTGCATGTGACAAAAGGTTAGCTCATAGCTGCTGGTTCTGGAAATTGTTTCTTTCCCTTTGTGGAGTTTTTATGAAGCTCTGCCTTCAATATGTGTAGCTATTTAGCTCTGCTAGACTCTGAGGGTTAGTGCTCTTCAGTCTGGAAGCTTCC
The DNA here is from genome assembly GCA_028646515.1 of Pseudochirops corinnae. Taxonomy (NCBI): domain Eukaryota; kingdom Metazoa; phylum Chordata; class Mammalia; order Diprotodontia; family Pseudocheiridae; genus Pseudochirops; species Pseudochirops corinnae. The sequence goes on along the minus strand of JAQQSV010006213.1, from coordinate 1,949 downwards.
TTTCTTTGTTTTTTGAGTTTCTTTTTTTTTCTTTAACCACTGCTTGTCCTGTGACACTACCATCAGCTCTGATGGAAAGTGCAAATGTTCGAAACATTTTGAAATTTACAAAGATTTCCTCTATTTCGGAAGGGAAAAAAGGAGGAAACAGAAACTCTTCTCTTTCTCAAGTGATTCCTTCTCAGGGATTTGGCTGGCCTACTTCCAACATTAGGCTCACCTGCTATTTGAATGTTGGATTCCAAACTAATTAGTTGTTTTAACCACCAGGGTGTGACAGATTTTATACAACCAAGCTCAAGACATTTTACTTAAAACTTAGGTTACACCTTTGATTAATTGATTCAACAGAGGTATCTAAGAATTATTGTTGTTGTTTTTATTGAATTGCTTTTCAAGGATATCTGACTCTTCATGACTCCATTTGGGATTTTCTTAGTGAAAATACTAGAGTGGTTTGTCATTTCCTTCTCCAGTTCATTTTACAGGTGAGTAACTAAAACAAATAGGGTGAAGTGACTTGCCCAGGGGCACACAGCTAGTAAGTGTCAGAGGACAGATTTGAACTCACAAAGATAAGTCTTCTTGACTCCAGGACTGGCATTCTAACCACTTATACAACCTAGTTGTCTAACACCTAGAATAATCTAAAAATTGTTAACACCAAATTTACAAAGTCTGGACTACAGACTTTGATGTTCTTGGTCTAGTCAGGAATATTTACACCACATAAAGCCCCTTCCAGGTATCAGCTCTTCTATTGGGTCTCACTGTTCTCGAGTTAGGCAACTTCTCTTCTATGCTCAAACCAACGAAGCATTTACAATCTCTAGCAATAACTTGGTTTCAAGTGAGTCATAAAAGAGAGACCTATGCTTTAAAAATTTTTTCCCCAATTACATGTAAAAGCAATGTTTAACTTGTTTTATTTTTAAGTTTTGAGTTTCAAATTCTACCCCTCCCTCCCTCTTTTCTTTCCTGAGACAGTAAGCAATCTAATATAGGTTATACATATACTATCATGTAAAACATTTCCATATTAATCATTTTGTGAAAGAAAACTTGAACAAAAGAAAGGAAAGAATGAAAGTGAAAAATATTTTGCTTCAATCTGTATTCAGATGCCATCAGCTCTTTCTCTGGAGGTTGGTAGTATTTTTCATTGTGAGTCCTTTGGGATTGTCTTAGACCATTGTTTTGCTGAGAATAGCTAAGTCATTCAGAGTTGTTCATCATACAATACTGCCATTACTGTATACAATGTTCCCCTGGTTCTGCTTACTTCACTCTATTTCAATTCATGCAGATCTTTTCAGGTTTTTCTGAAATCATTCCGCTCATCATTTCTTACAGCACAATAAAATCCGTTACAATCATGTACCACAACTTGTTCAGCTATTCACCAATTGCTGGGGCATCCCTCAACTTCCAGTTCTTAGCCGCTACAAAAAGAGCTGCTACAAACATTTTTGTACAAATAAGTCCCTCCCTTCCCTTTTTTTTGGATCTCTACAAAATACAGACCTAGTAGCGAATTGCTGTATCAAAGGGTATGCACATTTTTAAAGCTCTTTGGGCACAGTTCCAAATGTCCAGAAAGGTTAGATCAGTTCACAACTCCATCAACAATGCATTAGTGAGACTTATGTTTTCTAAAAAAATTTGTGACCGTTATAGAGTCCAGTATAGAAACCAAATTTAAGATGGATTCCTTATAGATGGTTAGGCCTTCAGATACTTCTATTTTTTTTTTTTTTACTTTTATTTATTGTTAGTTTTCATCATTCATTTCCATGAGATTTTGATTTACAAATTTCCTCCCCATCTTTCCCCTACCCACCACCCCAAAACAGTGATTCCACTGTATACCCCCTCCCCAGTACCTGTATATTTCCCTCCTTCCTGTTCCACCCCCCACTTGTTCTATTCTCTACTTTGTCCCTGTCCCT